>JASGXE010006485.1:0-20548 GCA_030068105.1 Sinentomon sp. SZTP_YWyxl
TACCCGCAGAGACAGAGGGCGAGTGCATACTGTTGGCAAGCGCCATGGTTGTTTCCTAGACTCCCAGTGCTTGTCAACTGATGACTATGTGCCCGAAAGTGATTTTCTCATTGATACGTGCGTAAAGCGAATCATTGCCGCGTTGTGGGAAGCCTTAGGCTCGAGCATAGATGAGAATACGAGTGCAACAGCCCAGACCAAGCTGTTCAGGAAAAAATAACTGTCAACGAATGCAGCGAAACACAATCCAGACTCTCTTCATCAACACTGGACGATTGTAATCCGAAATATCTTCAAGCAATATACCTTGAATGGGCAATCGTTGCACATAAAGCCACAGAACACAACCCATCGCTACGGGATAAGAATGGAACTAAAGACCGGGCCAGTGCGGTGGGTTTACTATTGAAAACCGATATAAACATGAAATAACATAACAGTAATAAAAATTCAGGTGTAAAAAGGGAGTATAAAAGGTTTGTGATCGTTGTACCGATTAACTTGCTTTGGTTTTTTATTCTTTTTTGTTGCGTACGGCTTCTTAAGAAGCTTACCATAGTTTCACCGTACCGTAACAACACTTAGAAGGGACCGATCATATGTAATCTTGTTTAATTTTTTGGGGTATCCACCACAAAACGGATGTAGCATAAAAAGTTATAATGAAACAATTCGTTCTTGTTTAACTTTCTGCACCGCAGAATTTATTCTTTGAAGGAAATCGCGTGGTATGATAAATAAATATTTATCAATATTGATGAGACACTACTTAAAAAAGACACCATGAAAAAATGAAGATATCTTCAGAAAAATTACAAAACTGCGGACTGGCGAGCAATAAGTAGAGTCTTTTTTGATCAGATCATCTACAACAAATTTTACCTCTAGTAGGATCCTGCAGCTCGAGGAGGGTTTGAAGATGTAGCTGAGGCAGCGTGGTTACTGAGAAAAAATTTGATGCAATGGAAATTCTAACAATAACAATAACAAAAAATATGATGCAATGGAAATTCTAACAATAATTTTTAGAGACAAAACACACCATGCACATGCATTGTTAGATATAGACGCTTGAACTGAACGGTTGACAAATGTGATCGTGAGAAAAATCGCCTTGGAAGAATACCGCGTCCGTCATTCGAGAAGAACATGTGCTTGGAAATTGCATGTGAATATCACGGGTCAACATACACTTCGCGGCATTAATTGGTTGGAAAGTCACCGAAGATAACAGCTGCCTATCATGAACAACATAACGTTAAATTTCAGGAGATTAATGATATATTTTGCAGATGTCCATGGAGAGCATATCCATATTTCCAAGGAGGCAATATCCAATGAGGATGTTCCGTAAGAGAAACAAATTGCCGAAAAGAAACGTTTTTCGCTTGAGCTATCTAAAAAGTCAGTGGCGAGGATGGCATCTTTTAGTTAAGAAGCTAGCGAAGCAATTTATGTATCTGTCATCATGTGAAACCTTGGAGCTTACAAAGGATTTGATATCCAGGACACACATCCGCAGGATGAGTTTTCCAGGAATACCGCCTATAAAAGTTTTCTTTTTTCATGGCATAATTCAGTTCGTAAAAATATCATAACTTTTCCTGTGATCAAATTCAATTGACACTGAGATTGTTACACAATGGCATCTTCCATTTCTTGTTAGATGTTGGTTCAGAAAATAGATGAAATGATGACATAAGACAAAGAAATCTCCACTTACCAGTAAATAAGTATAACCAAAACATGACTCATATCAATTCTTGAATATTTGTGATTTGTGGAACTTACCATCAAGTCCAACATTGGTTTTGATGCTTCCTGGCAGTTAAAAAACATTAATATTAAATGGGGAATTGTGACGAAATATATCTTAACTCCCTTTTTAAACCCATTCAACATGTAGTACATTTTTCAATCGAGGATTACCGATAAGCACTCAACACCGATAAGCACCGAAAGCACTCCTGAGGCACTTCCTCCAAAAAAGAGACATTTTGGATTTCTCTCCCCCCGATCAAACATTCAGACATCACTGAATCTGGAGCGTTCTCTCATGCATTTCACGCATTATTTAACTGTTGCCATTTGTTTTTACTTTGTGAACGTTTTGTTTTGTTTTGTTTTTACACTATTTGACGATGTTGTTTTAAACGGATGTTTAGGTACTTTGGAGCGTGTGCTCCCTGCCCCCAAAGCTATTTGGGGCAGTATTGTGAAATTAAATAAAAAATTAAATAACAAGCTGTGATTTCAGACTAGCATGAGTCCTCATTGATAATCTTCTTTACACATAGAGAACAGAAATCTGACTAAAGCGCTTGATAATAGCATTTTACTGTAAATGATTACAAGATTTATGCCTGCAAGACGGATATGATTGAAAAAGAAATTACTAAAATATCCCTTACGGAAAAAGTCATGGTTATGCCATGACAAAAAACTCATGGAAAAACCATGGCATTGTCATAGGGTTTTGGCCCCATGGATTTACCATGACATTGTCATGGCATTTAAAATCATGGCAAAGTTATGTTACTTCATGACTGTTGCCATGGCATCCCAATGATTTTGCCATGATTTCATCATGGCTTTTCCATGCTGTTTGCATTAATCCCCATGGAAAAGCGACAAGTTTGGAATTGATTGAAAGTTTTGAGGTCAAAAATGGAAGTGCCTCCAGCTTTTGAGATGAAGGATTGATTCGCTGCAATTCCAGATTCTGTTAACAACAAGGCAGCGGAAACGGCAGAAACTTCACAGTATTATTAAGCATTCAACAATTACATGAATCACACAGGAAGAGTTAATACAACACTATTTTGGATCTTTGGATGACCCTATTTAACAAGTCCAGTTTTCAAAAAAGTTAACGTCGGGTGTTGGGAGATTGTGATGCTGTGGTCAAAGCCCAGGATGGAAATCAGGTTTTTGCTTTAAACAGTGCATTTTTAAATTGAATTGAATTGAATTGTTTATTTTCGGGGCGAACCCCTTATCAAATCAAGTACAAAAAATATATGTCAACTTCAAGAATCATAAAAATAACAACACAAACATTTCAAAAGAATCATCAAAAAGACATAGCGAGACGGTGATGAAAGATAGGGACACTGAGGGGAAGATTGAAAGTGGACTCAGGCAACTGGTTCCACTCAGCTACTGTCCTGGCCATGAAGGAATATTTCCCCACATCCCTTTTGAAACTCAACAGCTTTATTTTGTATGGATGATCTTGCGGGAGTAATAATTGGGCCGTTCTACATAGTCCAAAAACTCTCCCCACCCTCCAACGTTCGACACAAGCAGCAAAGCAATCAACCTGGCAATTTTTCTTCGGATGGCCAGGGGTTTCCAGCCGAGAGAAAGCATCATTTCAGAAACACTGCTCGTGCGCTTGTAGTCAGCCATAACAAAACGCACGGCGCGGCGCTGGACAGACTCCAAAATGCTGCAGTTGGTTGCGAGAAAAGGATCCCAAGCAGGAGATGCATACTCCATTATTGGGAGAACAAGACTTTTATATGCAAGTTCTCGAATTTTTGCAGGGCATTTCCTAAAGTTCCGTTTTATGAAATAAAGGGCGGAATTAGCCTTTGCTGCTGTGCGAGCAAGGTGAGGCTGCCAATTTAGTTTACTCTCAAGAACAACACCAAGGTAAGTTATCTCGGAGCATTTTGCCAACGGAAAGCCACAAAGAGAATATTTGACATCTAGTTGAGACTTCTTGGTAGCAAATGAGATAGTATTACATTTTTGAACACTGATTTCCATGCCCGTAGAAGTGCACCACGCGGAGATAGCATCTAAATCAGCTTGCAATGCCAGGCAGTCAGGTAAAGAGTCAACTTTAGTGTACAAAAGGCAGTCATCTGCAAAAAAACGAATTTTGCAATTTATAAAACTGGGTAATTCATTAATAAAAATTATAAATAACAACGGCCCTAGGATGCTGCCTTGAGGAACTCCAGAAGTTACTGGGACAGGGTCAGACAATTGCCCGTCCACCGGACCAACTGCACCCTGTTTGAAAGATAGCCACGCACCCAATTGACAATACAAGGATCAATTTTCAGACTGGCCAGTTTAAAAATGAGCAACTTATGGTCCACTTTGTCAAATGCCTTGGCCAAATCAATAGCAACTGCGTCCATTTGAGAGCCAGAGTCAAATGCTAACGAGACTTCCTGTATAAAAGCCGCAAGTTGAGTTGTACAAGAGTAGTCAGCCCTGAACCCATGTTGAGCAGGAGAAAGTAAATTCCCAGATTCAAGAAATTCACGGATGCGTACTGCGATCAAAAACTCAAGGATCTTGGAGCATGTACTCAGCAGGCTAATGGGGCGGTAATTTGACGGATCAGATTTTTACCCTTCTTGAATACTGGCACAATAACTGATCTCTTCCAAGCGGTTGGAATGTCCCCAAAATCTAAGCAAGCTTGGAAAATTAACAGCAAAAATTTGCTGAATACTGAGGGTAACAGCTTTAGAAACCTGGCTGTGATAAAGTCATCACCTTCAGAAATTTTTGATTTCATCCTATGAATACGATTAATAATAGAAGTTTCCGTAATAATAGGTGCAGAACACAGACAAGGATTACAAACATCATTAAGAGAAGGTACAAGAAATGAGGACTTATTAAACACTTTGGCAAAAGTTGAGTTTAGAAGATTTGCTTTACCAGCAGCATCAGCCACCAGAGAGGCTGGGTCCTCATTATTACTAAGCAAGGAAGGGAGGTTTTTTGCGGTGGATTTAACAGTCTTGTTGTAATTCCAAAATTTCCTTAATCCTGCTCTATTCCCTGCAAGGAAGGAGCCAAGATAACTTTCTAATGCAGAATGCTTTTGCGAATTATAGGATTTTAATGCTGTTTTATAAGCAGTGGCACAAACGCCTGAACTCCCCCGTCGGCGAAAGAGCCTCCTCAGTTTTTGCTTTGAAAAACGAAGCTCCTTCGAAAACCAAGGTGGTTTGGGAGTTGAACGTACATTTTTCTTCGGTACACAAATTTCCATTGCCTCTCTAGCAATTTTTTTTGAGAATGACTCCCAAAGATCATCAACACTAGGCTTGCACCTAGAATGAGCAAGAAAATCGTCAAACTTGGCAAGAAGAAAACTCGACAAAGTGTTAAGGTTGACTTGGTCAAAAAGCCAAACAGATTTGACCGGTTGTTTTGTCACGGGCTTTGCAAAGTTGAGTTGCAACAAAACCAGCCTGTGGTCAGAAATGCCTTCTTCAACAGTTGAATTGAGGAAGATTTCTGGCGGCCGGATGAGGGATATATCAAATAGGTTATTAGCCCGAGTGGGGGAAACAGTGAATTGCTGCAGATTATACTTAGAAGAAAATGAGAGAGCAGACGAATTTAGCTCAAGCACGTAAAGAGGATTTGTGCCTAATTTCCATTCCTTCCAATTTATGCTCGGCAAATTTAGATCCCCCAAAACAAGCAGTGGCTTCCGAGCACGTTCCAGACATTTAAAATTGTTTAAGCAGTCATCAAGTGCACTAAATATGGATTGACAGAGTGAGGTCGATATATAACAACAAGATAAAAATTGACTGAACCATCAAGAGGCGAAATAAGACAAAGAAAAAACTCGTAAATGGGGTGAGCAAAGATAACAGTGCAATTTAAGTGGGAGTTTACGGCCACGAAAATTCCTCCAGCAATACCACCAGAGCGGTCTCTTCTATGGACAGTTAGGTCAGCATGGAAAATTTCCGAATCCCTTATTTCCGGAGATAACCAACTTTCAACACCAACGATGACGTCAGCTTTTTGCAACTCAAGCAAAGTATTAAATTGAGCCACCTTGTTCTTTAAGCTCCGAAAATTAGAAAGGAGGATTTTCAACACCGCGTTTTTTTTAATTGACTATGGATAGCAGTCTTTATTTGGGGAAAAACAGTCGACGCCTCAGCATTTGCCCGTGCGACCGGATTCTGCCATGTCACCTGTTTTTCTGAACCCAAACTGAGAGAGCTGGGAAGAGATACCACTTCTGGAGAAAATGTGTTACGAGACATTCCAGCCGACATTGCAACAACCGCTTCATTTGAATCAACGCAAGCAAAATTACGTTCGTTTTGGACAGGGGATTTTTGTGCAAAATTTCATTGGCACCGGAACCGACTGATTTGCAAGTGGTTGGCCAGTTGACAACAAACACGTCAGAAGCAACATCTAAAGGTGCAGGAACGTCAATTACGTCATGGTTGCAGCTTTGAACTGCAGAAATTGTGGTGCTGTTGCCGCGCTTTGTCAACGGTCTCGAAGGTTTGCGAGATTTTGCATTGACACACAGAGGGGAACAGTGGCAAGCAGAGCAGAGTGAACAAAAATAACAAAAATTAATAAAATCTATCTTAAACTTAAACTTAAAATCTATCTTATGGTCAGAGGGCGACGAAAAGTATGAACGTTTTTTGAAACGGAATTTAAGAAAACATTAAACGCATGAGATAATGCAATTTGTCTTTCCTTGGTGAGATGAATGCCGTCTGATTTGAGCCAAGTTGTGAGGAAATCATAGTTTATATCGGCGAACAAAATTGATCGCGTCCTGCAGAATCTCCGAATGCGGAATTTATTTCGTGAATTGACGAGGAACTGATATCAGACCGTCTCACAATGCCAGAGACCGCAATATTGATGACATTCGGAGCTTTCATTTTGATAGCACAAACAAGTTCCGCAAGGTCACTCACCAGAACCTCTGCACGGTCGCAAAACCTGAGGTCATTGGTGCCGACGTGCAGGATAACAAGCTCGACGTTATCGAGCAGTGAAGATGACGACAAAACAAAATTTGTCAGCTGCCGGATTTTCACTCCAGGCAATGACAAAACACTCACTCCAGGCTTACGCAAAAACTTATTGATGCCCCGCACCATGGAATCCCCCAACACTAGGACCTTATCCTGTGGTGATCCAGTTAAAATTTGCCGCCGAAGGAGATAGGACCTGTGACGATTGACACTCCTGCCATTGGCGGCAGAGAGACGAACGGGCGACCGAGATTCGTCTGGAGAATGACGAAGCTGGTTGGTCGGTCGATCCTTTGCAGGCATTTGCGGGGAAACCTGTGGTCTGAGATAATCGGCATGGGCCAGGTTCGGAGGAGGTTTCGAGGTGTCGAAATTGTGAGCTCCGAAGGGAACACCAGAGCACTGCACCGCAAGAATGGCTTCAGCAGACGCAGAAGCACTGGAATCACTTTGCGAACGAGCACCACTGAATGCAACTGCGGCAAGCCTTTTGAAGAAGCCGCGTTTGGTTTAGAAGATAAAACATAGGCGTATGATTCTTCACAGAGTGGGAAGGGAATTTGGGTTGTGAGCAATGGCGGATCATATGATGCACAAGGTGGATCCAGAGATTCTCGGGCGAACAGCCTTGTAGGCATTGAAACCCCAGAGAGAACTGGATAGAGCCGACTCGATAGAATCGGGGGGTCAGCAGAAACATATTTGTCAGATGACATTACAGCCGACGATCTTGATGAAGTTGGCGGAGGCTGGAGAGTTGATTGAGAACCGTTGAGAACAAGGAGGGTTGACTGGACTGCGGATATGGCACAGGCCGCTGATCACATGAAGGGGAGTGTGACATCAAAACCGTTTGCTGCAAGTGGCCCTTTTCGGCAAATGCAGCATCTTCCGTCTGCGGTTTGTCACGGCGAGATGAAGGTCCAATCGGCAGACAGGCTGGACCGGAAGAAATGGCCGGACTCTGAGATGGTCGAAACACCTGTGCCCCAGGCGAAAGCTTGGAGGAGCCCGCATCAGTGTCAGGAAAAGTTTCTGCAGGACAGGATGAATCAGTTGAGCTGAATGCAGTATCAAGCATGTCGCCAGCGATTTGTGACGTTGAGCACCCTGCGACGATATCGACCTGGGTGGGCAGCGATGGGTCTCCGGCAGGCTTATTCAAAAGAAAGACATCTTCTGAAACAGCCCGAATAATTCCATCAGCATCCTTGAGACGGTCGTCAAGAGCCGAAATAGTGTTGCCAAAAGTACCACTTAGTGTGACAATGGTGCTTTTGATATCATGAATGGCGGCTTCAGCGCCATCTTGACGGGAACTCAGGGCGGCAATGGAATTAGAAGCCGAAACGCCAACAGCGATCTTCTTGCAGCACTCCTGACATATCCAAAAGACCACATTGCAGTTGTCAGAAATTCCACAACATTTTAGGTGATACCAAATTGGGCAGCCATGCAAGCCAACATGGAACTTCGACGTATCACCAGCTGCTTCACAGTCAATCCTGTTGTAAGAGCATGACTCAGAGCACAGCAAAACAGATGCTGAGTTCGATGCAGTCGGCGAAGGTGCCTTTTTGGTTTGTTTCAGCTGCTTCGATCGCTTCCGTGCCGCCGTCATGAGAAATGAAATTTCGAGAGCAATGAGGAAAAAGTTAGCCTCGCACAGAGGTGAACCTTTAATCCCACAGAAATGCACACGCTGCACTGCAGTCGTTCAAAATGGTCAGAGTGAGTCAAAAGGATTTCAAGTTTCTTGCGTTGTGTTCAATTTGAGTTTGTCATCGCAATTTTGCACCGAAAATGGTCAGAGTGAGTTTTTCGGCACTGTGGATGACACTGTCCTTGCAAAAGGTGGTCGAACTGGCCTCAAAGACCAGGTGAGCACAGAAAACGACGATGGAAACCAGAGCAGAAGAAGAACTCGACCAAGGCCGTGAGTAGAGCAACAGAGCAGTTCAAATGTCTGTATGAGCACGACTGGGAAGCGTTCTGGCTGCACAGAAGTCAGAAACTGTTCGAAGTTCAGCAACACAACGATGGCAACGATGAGAAAACAGAACAATATCAGTCTTTCCTGGAGGAAAATATCGACGACAGGACTTTTACAGATCAAGCCAGAGAGAACGAAAATTCGCGTCCGCCATGAATAACTTCAAGCAGACGACCCTAAATATAATTTTCCACTAAACTGAACCTTTACCTTTCCTCGAATTCTTTCTAAATTTCTGTTTTTCTCCATTCTTGCTGAAAAAAGCCACCTAAAGTGGCAAAAATGCAAAACAAAAGATAAATTCGGAAATGACATTCGAAAAAACAAGTTGGAATAAATGCCTGTTTTTTCCCGGGTGCAGCCGCCCCCGGGCAGCCGCCGCTTGGAGGAGAGACTCCCCCAATAGGTGAGGCGTTGCGACAAATACGGGTTCCGCAGGTGGCATTTCAAGATATTTTTGACACAATTACTTTTGAAAGGTCATGAAGCCAGCATGCAATGAAAGTCAGCATGCACCACTTGTCAATTCCATTTCAGAGCCAACGTCGGCACCAAAATGTGTTTTGGAACAGTGACTCCGAACTCGTTCAGTACATTTCCTGACTCATTTTTAAGTTTTGATGGTGATCGCAACAGTGTCCGTTCAATTCGTACCCGATTCATTTCGTCCCCGTTCAATTCGTCCCCGATAATTTTGCCCCCGTGCAATTCGTTCCGATCAAATTGTCCCCGATCGAATTGACCCGATCGAATCGTCCCCGAACAAAAATCGTCGCCGATTAAATCGTCTCCGATCAAATTGCAGCCGTTGACAAGACCAACGAAGAGGATCAACATTGAGGAGAGTTGATGTTCTGTGCCAACTTCTGGCTGACAACTTAACATGCAACTTCACATGCGATATCTGGGAGCCCAGATATCGCATTTTTCTGGCACACGCAACGTTGCGCTGCGCGTGACGTTAGCAGCAATATTTTGAATGGCGACATAGGTAAACCGGCTTCCACGTGCACGAATGGCCTACAAACATTTTGGCTTGTCCCAGCAATATTTTTGTTGACCCATTCGAAGGACCACTTGGCCCATGCAATATCTTCGCCAAACCACTCATCGATGGGCTGCCGAGACTGCCAACTCCACACATGATATCAATCAGAGCAGGGTAGATAAACAACTCTTTCGCCTGAAATGACTTCGCTATATTTTGGGTGGACTTTGTGTCCTATGCCAGTTTTTTGATTTTATGTTTTTGGATTAAAGTTGGTGCTTATACTAAAGCATATTGGTGCCTGCAGTCAATGATGCTCATTTCAATCATTCGTTGTTGCCATGATGATCTTTGAGTTCATTTCACTGATTTTGGCCTTTTTTCAATCCCTCGCCTCGTTCAAAATATGAGTTTCTTCCATCTTTTTGCCGATTCAGTTTTTCGTTGTGGCGATGCTGATTTTGGAGTTCATTTCTCTGATTTTGGCCTTTTTTCAATCCCTTGCCTAGTTCAAAATATGAGTTTCTTCCATCTTTTTGCCGAGTCAGTCCTGCGTTGTGGCCATGCTGATCTTTGAGTTCATTTCTCTGATTTTGGCCTTTTTCAATCCCTTGCCTCGTTCAAATATGAGCCTATTTAAATTGTTAGAAAGTTTAGGGGATATTTTATTGAAGTCATTTTCCCAGCCCGGATCGTCAATGAAATACCTCCCTGTTGATTGGACTCAAGCTATTTATCACCAGTGAGATGATTAGATTGGAGTCGATTAGGCAGAGAACGATTTGATCGGCGACGATTTGATCGGGAGCGAAAGAAAATCTGGGACGAACTGATCGCGATCCATCGAAATGTCGCAGAACATTGAAATTATTCGACACAAAAATGTGATTTCACCCACACTTTCGGGGTCCCCACAAAAATACTCGTATAAAATAGTGCCTCGAACGCTGCTTTTCCAGAATGATCATGGAAAGAAATCGGGTGCGTGGTTGCGTCTAACCGGAAAACGTCTAACCGGAATAACGTCTAATCGGAATAACGTCTCCCGGAATAAGGTTTCATCGGAATAACTTCTAAAGGAGTGACGTCTAATCGGAATAAGGTCTGACCGGAATAACATAGCGGTGAATTACGTCGTTGATTTTATCCATTGAAGCTGCCACTGGATGACCCTGAGGGCTCGACAAGTGCGTGGTAACTATGAGAACCGGCGTTCCCGCCCGCCCCTGCAGGGCTGTGGGAACGCATTCTCACATGCCCAAAAGAGAAAGCGTTCCCTTTTGCCCTCTACAGTTCCATCTCGGGTTCCCTTTTGCCCTTCTCATTGTGGTGGCTTTTCTGGTTTCTCACTCTGTTCTGTGATGGCATGTGCTATTGGCTCGCCCTGGTGGAAAATTTGGCCTCTGGAACAGACATTTTACTCCCAAAATCACCTAAAATGAATCCTAAAATTCAAAAATGGCTTCAACTTGGAGGGGACACCGCCCTCGAGCGCCCTGTCAAAGGCTGTCCCTTGGAACTGTGATAGGGCTCCCCCCAGGCCCGGTGGAATGGCGCCCTCAATTTCCATCTGCTGACCTTTTCTGGCTTTAGCGTTCCTGCGCCTTTTTTGTTGCACTTCGAGCTTTTGGTCACTGGACAAGGTCACTCGCTAATTGATTTCGGTTTAAAGGGTTTAACTATCTTCAGAGCTTCACCACGAATGAAGGTTGAAACAACGGACCACGGGAACACGTGCTATCAACGACAGCACGTGTTCTCGTGCTCCCAATAAATCAATGGCAGAGCCACGACCAAAAATATCATGTCATTTTCCATGATGGTCATGATGAAGTGATGCTTAAATCATGGCAAAGTCTCGACAACGAAAAAGCATGAGTTTCAACATGATGGACATGGTGAAACCATGACGAAATCATGACAATATAATGACAGAGGAATTGTCATGGTAAATCCATGGCGGTCATGGTAAAGTCATAGGAAAGTCATGATAAAGTCATGACTTGTTCCGTAAGGGATGGATTCGAACAGCTACGCAAGACACTGGATTCTTGATACTTCTGAAATGCCATTTCCTTTATTATCATTGGGTCTTTGTCTCTGCTTACGATGCTTTGCACTGTTTCACCATGTCAAAACCAGGATACTGACAAGTCACTGGCATCCTGCTAAAGGATGAAGGGGATTATTTGTAGGTCACTTGAAGAAGATATATTTCAAGAGGTCAATAAGCACAAAGAAACAAGAATTGCGAAATAAAAGCCTGAGATTACCTTTTCCTAGAATCCTGAATTTGGATACATGGAGATTGGTGTTTGCGCCGTAAAATCAGCGTATTGAGTCAAGCATAAATTCGGAAATTCGGTTTGTTTTCTGTTCATCAACGAGCAAGTAAATTTGTCTCATTTTAGAAAAAGGAAGAAATCATTTTAAGTACCAATGCAGATACCTACCTGCTGGTTTCAGACGTACTCGTTCTTCAAAATCTAGGTGAAGTTAAATTGAACATCTTTAGTTTTTGTAAACAAATCATGGAAAATCTTCCCATTTTTCCCTATTTTGTAAAACGAATTTTGACTTTCCTTTCTTTTTCCTTCAGTCAGCATTAGAAGCTATGATTTCTCTTTTCAAAGCAACGCCATTGACCAATATTCTCCAAATTGTTATCAGATCTTGCCGAATTCAGATCTTGCCGAATATCAGATCTTGCCGAACTCATCTTTTCATACCTTTCCGGTCGTTCATCCTCGATAAAATGGGATAGAGTAGTTTATCATGAAACTTACGAAAATTCATCTGGTGTACCCCAGGGAAGTGTGATGGGGCCGCTGCTGTTCTTGCTTTTCATTAACGACATTGCAACAGGGTTAAATTGCAAAATTAGACTCTTTGCTGACGATCTAGTCATTTACTCTTCCATAAAATCTCACCTTGATCTCGAGGTATTGCAAACTGACTTGTTGAAAATCCAATCTTGGTGTGACAAGTGGAAGATGAGTATTAATCCTAGCAAGTGTGCCTTCATGTGTTTTGAGAGACCTAAAGTCTCATCCAACTGCCTCTCCAATATTTTGTACACTATTTGCGATGATTCTATTCCAAAAGTATGCTCATTCAAATATTTAGGTGTGATTTTGCAAGAGAATTTGCGATGGGATGATCATGTCAGTTATTCTGTTACCAAAGCTCGAAAGGTCTTAGGCTTACTTCAACGCAACATGTCTCTGGCATCAAAGGAAGCTAAGTTAAAAGCTTATACCTCGCTAGTCCTGCCAATTCTCGAGTACGCAAGTGTTGTATGGGATCCTTATCTTTGCTGTCATATTGAGGCACTTGAGAGAGTTCAAAGAAGGGCTGCACGTTTTATTTCAAACGATTTTTCACATTCATCAAGTGTTTCGCTCTTAATTCAGCAGTTAGGACTGCCATCTCTTGCACAGCGTAGAATTGACAAACGCAGGAAATTTTTCGGCAAAATTATATGTGCTAAACTTAAAATTAAAATTCCTCCCGAGTTCGTGATGAGACAACCTCAACGAAGAACCGACAATGGGCTTCATTTTGTTGCCCCACTGATTAAATTAAACGTTCATTACAATTCGTTTTTTCCAAGAACTGTGAGGGACTGGAATTCTCTTTCCTATGATTCTCCCGCAATCAGAATGGCCCAAAGTCAGTTGGCTCGTGCTAATCCATGTACTTGAACTTTTCTTTTGTTTTGTGCTATTCAATGCTTGCAATGTGCGTTGTATTCATTTTTAATTTTAATTTATTTTATTGTATTTTATATCTTGTCTTGAGTACCTATTTGACATTTAAATTTTGACTTTGTGCCATGCACTGTACCACTCATCCATCTACCAAATCTTTTTGTAGATGTTTTGTTCAAATAAAATAAAAAAATAAAATAAATAAATTCCCCTAGATTTGTTTTTCATACTTGAAAGCCTGAAAGATAACGAACTTCATGTGCACGCGGCATTTGAGAAAAACAAGGTAGCGTGTATATTTTCATTTCGTAAACAATAATTCAATTCACTAGAAATTATTAAACGCATTTATGGAATGTTAAAGATGTATCTGTTCGCTAACATCGCAGGAGTCCTTTGACACGGGCATGTTACTGATGGTTGCATAATGTCTATTGCGTTTCTAGAAATAATATCATAACCGTGCATGCCAGTCACGCAATTGATATTGAATTGCGACACGAAATTAAAACGATATAATGGTAGTCAGATTTTTTTATATGTTTCATTGACTATCAAAACAATTCAATTGTTCATACATATTCGCATTTATTCCGTCAATGATTGCACAGCAAATATAATTTAATTCACCATTTTTACTGCTTAATATTAGAACTACATTAAAATACTTGTATAATTATCATATTTCAAAATGGCATTCGATTCCAGTGTATAACTTGTGCGTTTCCATTCATACGAATATGGTAAAAAAATCAGATTTTGCCATGATAAAAAAATCAGATTTTGCCATTGCTGGCTTGCACGCATACAGGACGACTCATCCTGCAGGATAATATCAACTCTGCCTGACGTTGCTAATGTCCTAAGGATGCCATGAAAATTATACAACGCGAATATGCGGCCTATTTTCGCTCAAAACATCCAGAGACATTGATAACCACTAACCGCTTTCAACTCTTCTTGAGAATACATTAAAACTCGGAGTGCTCCAATTTTAAATCCGATGATAAAACACCATTGGTGACTGTGAAATTGAGTTCCTCAATTTTTAGTCTACAAAGAATTTTTTATTGTGGTCTACAAATTGGATAAATAAACACAGGCCTTTAGCGGAAGCCGTCGATATCACGTGATATATGGCAACAAACGCATTACCCAAAACTGTCTCTCGAAATATTTTGAAGGCATTATCTGCGCCTGTAAATTAAAAAAATGAAATTATTTATCGTTTTGTTGTGTGGTTAAAGATTTAAAATTCTTCACAAAATTTCGAGAATGGAACAGAGTGGAATCTAACCAAACAGACTGGATGTCCTAAGCTTCTCAGCAGTTTAAAAATTCAAATAACCACGTTTTCGATAAGAGAAAAACTTGATATTTACCAGATTTCGAAACAAACTCACATTATCCAATTGAACCGAAGTTCCCAGTACTCTTCTTCGGCAGTACTCTTCTTCTTTCCCAGTACCCTTCTATGGTTCCCAGTACTCTCTCAACTCTAACTTCGGTTCAATTGGATAAAGATAGGTCTTTCCCAGGACTCTTCTTCGGTTCCCAGTACTCTCTCTACTCTGAACTCAGGCTCAATTGGATAAAGTGATTTGTTTCGAAATCTAAGTATGCCAGATCCAAAGTTGCTGTTCGCAAACATGATATTTGCTCTATTCCATAACATTCTTCTGGGGAGTCCATTACATCCATGCAATGGGAGCGACTCATGGGGGATTCACTTCCATATAATGGTCACGTTTCACCCCGTTATCACACGGAAAGGTTCCCAGGGTACCGATTTTTTCCGGGTTGGTGAATATTCGCGATAAAAAATATTTATTCAAACAGGCTTTCCTAATTTTTTTGTGTGCATACTGGTAAATCGTCAGTGTTTTAAGTAGCGACAAGGAAGCACCAATTGCGTGAAGCTAATGAAGCATACGGAATTTCTTGTCCCAAAAGTCCTGATATTGCACTGGTTTTGAATCTGTAAAAGTAGAAAATCATAGGTGATTGCTTGGAATCCCAAACTGAAGAATAGAAGGCAGCTTTCGGTTTAAGTGATTCAAAAGGTGAATCGGGTATACTGAGGGATGGAATACTTGTGCTTCCACAGTGAATACTACGTACGGGTAGTTTACATTCTAATCACGGCCTCGAATGTTATCTGATATTGGATTTTTACACGCAAAAATAGTCACGAATATAAACAAAATCTTCAAAACCAGTTCAGCTGGTTCTCCTCGGCATTCCCGATATATTTTAACGGAATTCACGAACAATTGGTTCATCGATCCAACGTTCACCATGTTAGGTGATCATATGTTTGTTGTTACATCTGCCATGCCGGCAGCACAATATATTTTTCTGAAATTCCTCCGTTCGATGCCAGGAAATCTTGCAGAGGAACACGTTCGGACGCACACCTGAAGGGTTTGCCTGTGATGAATTGGTTATGTTTTGTGTTTTCCCGTACTCGTATTGTCGATGGCTTGACTTTCCTGTAGGTAGGTTCTTTCCAGTTTCAATATGACGAAGATGATTTATGATGCTATTTTTGCACCTTCTCTTTTTTAATTTAGGTGTTTGCGTTACAATACTTATCAAAGTGAGTAGATGAGTCAGCAGAAATGTTACTTACCATCGCGAACCTGAAAAGAAAGTCATTATATTCACCTAACAAACTTATCAATCTCAGACATTATTACCAAAACCAAAACCCAACCACATAGTCGAGCATACAAGAACATGGAGGACTTTTTCTCTGCGAAATACTGTGGATAGGATAGGGGAATCAATTGAATTGTTACAATACAGCAACTGAAATTCAGTAGTATTAGTCAGTTGTTTCCTCACTAATACTGACTATAGAAATACTAAACTACTTTGTCATCAAAAACTACAAATACATAGTGTTTGTAGTTTTTGATGACAAAGTATAGCGACCATGTCATAGTGCCCCCGATGGTAGAGTATGTATGTACAAAGGTTATTTTACAAAATGCAAGAATGTTTTACATTAGAGCATCCAAATGACCAAAGCTTTATAAAGAATGTGATTATGCGTGTTTCTGGCACAATTGCCGGTTCATGGGACATACTGTAAAATGATTTCTCCCAGAATGTGTGGAACACAAACGATTGCTGTGTAATATAAATGTTATCTTTATATCCATTTGATTTCTCTTTATTTTTGTTTCTGTGATGTGTTATTTTCCTTACTATTACTGATATTTCATGGACTTAGTCAGATGCACGTACCTTTAATTTTGTCATCCCACACTTTCACCGCCTCAGCTTGCATATCATTCCATGTTAGCTCCCCGACTGTTGGGATATTATTTTAAATATAAATTTACGTGAAAACAACTTGTGAATTTTACAACAAAAATATACACTAAAGGCTAGAGAGCTTTTATTAGTACTCCCCGCGGAGTCCACTACACCAAATATGTCACCATACCAACCCTTACAAGAACAGCCAATGGGACAGCAAAACACCCCAAAGAAAAAATAGAAAAAAGAAAAACACCTTGAGAACCCTTTTCTGCACATCATGCAAAACCGATCACATTCACGAAAAAATTTCTCAGTTCGAAATTACACTTCTTTGCATGTGTTCTTGGCATTATCCGTACACTAACGCTGACTGACGATTAATTGTGTTTTGGCGATTGTCAAATTCCTGCCGCAATATTTCACTGATGACACAAATACATTCAAATATGTGCAAAGCTAGACTCTAAACAAGAGGTTCAGTTTGGAACACGAAATTTTAACATGGGCTTAGATAGGAGGTGTTCTTTCAAAAACATCAATGGAACACTTGGTATTTTATTGGAGCACACTAAATATTCAATTTCCAGCGAATTGGAACACTTACGGTGTTCCAAATCGCTCATGTATTCCAAATCTGTGACGGGAATATTACAGATTTGGAACACTCAGTGTGTTCCTAGAACACACCAAATGTTCCATAAATGTTCTTAAAAAACACAGCGAATTGGAACACTTACGGTGTTCCAAATCGCTCATGTATTCCAAATCTGTGACGGGAATATTACAGATTTGGAACACTCAGTGTGTTCCAAGAACACACCAAGTGTTCCATAAATGTTCTTAAAAAACACGTTCTATCTAAGCCCATGTTAAAATATGGTGTTCCAAACAGAACTTCGTGTTTAGAATGTAAGCGCAGCAATTCGGAAGCTCTCTCCGGGCACGGCAATGAAAATCTTTTGATTTTACTGCCCGGGAATTATCATGCAGGGGAATACGATCCGAAAGCACTCTTCGAAATACTAAATTCTGGCACTGACTGTTATCAATTGAATTCATCACGATTCCAAAACCCCTGCCGCAATATTTCACTGCCGACATAAATACATTAAAATATAAGTATTCAAAGCTACGCAGCAAATCGCCAGCTCTCGCCGGAGACGGCAATAAAAATCTTTTGATTTCCCTTCTGAATATTATCACGCACGGAAAATTACATTCGATGGCATACTTCAAAATCATTAATTCTGGTATTGATTCTTGTCACTTGTATGCCTTACGATTACAAAACCCCGGTCAAGAACATGAGAATTTATCTCCTTCGTCCCTCAAAATATCTACGGAAAATAGTCAGAGCTGTGAATTAATTTTTGTTGTATTTTCTCGTCGGATGCAAAAACAATTTTCATTAAGTTTCATGACATTGTGAATATCAGATTGAAAACTCCTAAAGAACGCGCCGTAATCCTTTTGTTTGAGTGTTAATAGCATTTAGTTTCCTGCAAAAGTTATCAATTTTGTCATAATCTACACGATGCACTTCATCCATATATTGCAAAAATCGTAAATAAGTCAGTTTTGGTCTTGTGCATTCAAAATTAAACTCGAACATGCGGCCCGGAAAGCATTATTAACGTTAATGCACCATGTAATTCCGCAAGGAGGAAAACGAACCGAAGCCCTTATTTCATGAAAACAGGTAGTTTCCTTACAATATTCCAAAATTTAAAAAAGAAAGAAACGGATTCTATTTGCCGCAAGCTGATATTGGACCCTTAGTTGTAATAGGAAACTAACCTGCTGCCATTTTTCCTCTCTCTATTTGATCCAAAACGTCCGCTATCGTGCCAGCTTCAACAGCATTGCCTAAAAAGAGAATGATTTTTCCGTAATGATCGTGGCTAAAAGATGATTCCTGGTTTCCGAGTGGCTGATATCTCTACCCCTAAAACATATTAGGTGTAAGTTTGGATGATTTAGGGAAATACCGATGTTCAACAGAGAAGAAGAATGACCGAATCAAACATTTTTATCTCTCTCTTATTTTTGCTATGAAAAGACTTCCATCTTCTCTCGGGTAGACTAAATACGGATAAATTCAATCGGAACAAATTCCATAAAAGGATACGAGTGAAAAAAGATATCAATCCTGAGGGAAACTGCTTGCTAAAGGCACTTCGACCCGAATCATAGCTTTGCAAAGATATTCTGATTTTTCTACGACTTGCTGGAAAGGCGAGGCTAACAAAATTCCTTTAACTTTTCTAAAACGCTGGCAGCTTTTCATTAAGGAGTAGCTGTATGACTTTAGTGTAGTCAGAATCCGTAGAGACTATACGAACGTTGAAACGCTCATTCGTTTTGATCACACCAAGAGACTCATGATGGGAACGTGTGTCCAAAAGTGCCAACTATGCATAGTTTGCATTTTCACAAACTATGCATAGTTGACATGACTCTTGCTCAGGAATCACAGTTATGTCCCCAGTATCCTGAATTTTGCCCATGTCCGGTGGTGGGGACTTGACTTGTGAAAGACTGCGGACACACTTTCAATAGAGAAACATTCCCCAAATAACAATGTGTCCTAGATGAAGCAGCAAGAATTTATAGAAATTGGTTCCTTATCACACGGCAGCGGCTGAAAGGGAGTCAGGCTGGACTGTCAAATTGATTGATAAATTTCAATGTTTTTTGGCAATGTTTTCAATGTTTTCACGGCATCCCAAATTATTTCGGTTATGCCAAAGAAGGATTGTTAACATAAGGAAGAACCTAACATAAGGAAGAAAGGGTTTTACCTAAAGTGAAATTTGATCATCAACAGTACTCGAAATTTTGGACATAGTTAAAAACAACAGTTCTGTTCTAGGGGAACAGTTCTAGAGCTCCTACCGTGCTGTTAACTTCCGGAATTTTTGTGACAGCGTAGTACTCTGAATTTTATCTATGTAATGTTTTCGATTTTATCACATCCGTTCTATCTGTTCTTTATCCTTTCGAAATAGTGGGGGATGGGAGTTGTGATTATCAAATCCCCGCTATGTTCGCAGTTGGATTAAATTTCTAATTCGTGATTTTTTTTTATTTTTATTTAAAATGAAAAAAAAAATAAAAAATTCTCCCTGTGGAGATTGGTGGAGATTTTTTACGATCCCGTAAAGAAGCCCACTGTATAGAACAGCATCCTGAGAACGGAATCACCGACAACGAGAGGTCACATCCGAGACCTCCAATGATCATTCTTTTGATTTTATTTGCCAAACAAGATACCATAACTTGACGCATTCTGATAAGAGAATCTTAAAGACCTTGCGTTTCAGATGCCACGTTTATTTGGAATACCGTAACTCTGTTGTAATTTCGAATAGCAGATCCGTGTGTAAAGCACCATACGTAGGCTTCATGGTTTTACCACACGCATAGGCATGGTGTTTCGCACACAAGGTGTTGATTTTACCACATCCGGTGTAGGCATAGATAAATTCCTCTACATATTCAGGGAAACTGCAGCTATGCAGCCGTTGATTGCTGTAAATTCAGGAGAATCGTAGTGGCTCGTTTTCTCTAGGCATTTTATCAGAATATCATAAGAATTATATCAAACCTCACAAACGTAAAAACACGCAAGTATTTCTAAAAACCATATTTGAGAGATATAATTATTAGTCAGCTACACTCATCGTTTATCTCTGTTAGTTGTGCTCAAAGGTGCTTGTTTAAAAAACAAAAATTTCCTTTATTCAAATCCAAAATGGAATGAATGTTGCTGTTGTTCCAATCTGTTGGTTTCTGTTTCAAATTT
>JASGXE010006486.1:0-19232 GCA_030068105.1 Sinentomon sp. SZTP_YWyxl
GTGACCCGATTTTCATGTGACCTCCGTTTTTGGAGTGCAGGGACCAAAATCCCCTGAGTGCCCATTGAAGGGAACAGAGCCACATGTGGAACATCACATCACACAGCGCCTAATTTTCAGGACATCGCAAGTTGCTCGTGAAGATTGCAACAACAATTACGATTGTTTTCTCGGCCCTCTATTTTTGACGTATCTGAATAAAAGGCGCTCCAGGATGATTTTCCATATTCGACCCCACATCCCTCAAATGGGCCGTTTTGGGGCTTTGGTTGAGGAACATCCTGAAAATCTCGGTGCTTTGCAGAGTGATTTTCCATATTTGGCTTCATTCTCTTGCATGGGCCGCTCACAGGGTGCCCAAATATGACCCCTTGGGCGCTGTCCCCGTGACACGCTGAGACCCCACCCCAGACATGACCCCTGATACGCTGTGACCCCATCCCAGACATGACCCCAGAATGACCCCCACACACGCTGTCGGGGCGAACACCGCCCAAAACAAATGGAGAGGCCTGCAAAGATTGAAAAAAAAATCCGTGTTCGTTTGCAACCAAAGAAAAAAAAAACGAACTGCCAGCGATTTTTCATCCGTGCATTCATTGTGCTGTGAATGGATTTCGTCAGGCCTCCTGGTGGGTGCAACTTCCGTGACGTTCAATGGCATTGAAGTTGCGTTGAAGAAATCCGTCTGTTTTTCACAATATATCCTCAATTTCCTTGCTCCATTTCTGAAGCAATGTTTGGCTTTCCCAGCAGGATATCCCTCTCTTGTTCCACAAACTGCAGAACATTGCAAGCACCTGTGATATTTCACATGTTTCATTGCTGACAGGAAGTAAACATTCCTGACATGGAGCGAACGTTTTTTATCCCAGCGAAGTTGCTTTGTTTGACATCAATCTGCAAAAATGGGTGTTTACGTTCATTGTCCCATTCCGTGTATCATGTGTTGACAGGTCCCACACAGGAAAAACAATGTCTGCCACGATTAAATTCTGCGACATATGAGCACTTTATTATGAGCTTTCGTTTTTAAAATTGTCATGGAAGGACTAAATTGAACATATGTTTTCGTCGCATGGTCGTTCTTTTGGCTGCTCAAGCCTGATTGACCTGAGCTCAAGCCTCAGGTTTCTTGCAGATTTCCTTGTTTCTTTTTATTTATTGATTTGTGATTGCAGATTTCCAACTCTCTTTTTATTAATCTTTTTGCCTTCTGTGGAAATGACCAAAGAGCGCACGCAACATGACCCGATCGCCGGGACGAAGAAATGCCTGTTGTTTTGGGAACGTTTCCATCTATATGTGTACGAAATCCACGTGTTGGAAGTCCTGACCCTCCAAAAAAGGAAAAGGTAACGTTTGAAACAAAAAAAAAAAAATGGGTTGGGAAGGCGAGGTTGGATAGATTACCTAGCTTTCTTTTTCACTTTTTCGTCTCACGTAAATTCGGGGTGTGCCAAAATCAATATTCAGAGTTGGAATACGCCACCGGGACGGACGAATAAAAGGGCCGAATAAAAAATTAAATAAAGATAAATAAAAAATAAAGGATTAAAAAGGTCATTCTCGAAGGCAAACATCTCAGAACAACAACCAAGGAAGCTGTTCTTCCATTCCCGTGCATGAAAGGTGATTTGGAGAGCAGGTTTTGATTTTCTCATCGCCATCCAACGTTGACCGCATTGGTTGGTTTTTCTTTGCTGATTCCGACGTGTCAGGTTTGCCCAAAGATTGCTGAGGCAGTCCTTCAGATCATCTGGCGAGAGGGCCTCCCCTGGCGAGAGGAATATGATTGCGAGAAAAGAAAAGCATCTGATGTTCCAAGTACACCAGACCTGTGTTGTGTCGGGATGTTCCTTTGCCCCACATTTTCCTCTTCTATTGCTTTGCGTGAAGTTGCTTCTTGCGTATTGTTGAATGGTCTGTTTAGACAGCCGCTCATTTCCTTATTTTTTCTCTCTCATCTCATTCGACGTCAAACAAAACAGTATTGTGCTCGTGGTTTTGGAAATTGCCGATTAATATTTCAAAATGCAAATCTGTGGCTTTTGTTTTGCTTTCGTTCAAGGTTATCTTCCCATACTCCCATATGCGAATCTCTTATGTGCTCGATTAACCTTGACTCGAACGAGATGAACAACCGTTTGCAGAATTCTGTTTCGGGCCGACATTGCTTTTCGAAAACAAACTTGGTTGATGAGGCAGAAACTGGGTGACAAGCAAAAATAAATTTCAAAAACAAAAATTTCAATTCAATCCAAGCAATGCAAAAGTGGAATCAGGTTTGGACATCTAACTGCGATGGCAACAGTCCAGAACACTGAAGGTACTTGGAGATGATAGGGGTGCGTGGAGGAAGGGATTTCCAATCGCGTATAGTCGGGTCCCGTCCGGTGTTAAGGATAGAAAAGTCCGGTAGTCGAGAGGCAGGTGCTTGGCACATGCTGCTTGGCACTCATGGTTGTCAAAACCAATCGGATTGCCGGCCCGTTCCTTGCGGTCCTGTTCCTTATTTTCTTCTTGGCTATAGAATATAATATTATATTATATTCTATAGCCAAGATTTTCTTTTGTCCGAAAGCCTTGACTTACCTTTTTGTCCGAGAGGCTTGACATATCGTTTGCAATATGTGCGAGTAGTTTCCCGATAGAAAGCAGCTCGAATTTGTTCTGTATTCGATGATGCGCGATTTATAATGCCTCGCATTTTGCGCAGAGTGTTCCTGCGCGAACATTGCAGACGCCCATTTCACGGTTGAGCAGTAAAACAAGAGAATTCCAAAACGGTTGAGCAATAAAACTGGGAATTCAGAATTGTTACTTTTCTGATTTTAATTCCATTCTGCCGCTCCAATTCATATTCTGTTCGCTTTTTTGTTTCTTAATTTCTGCATTGTCTCCGACAATTCGCTTCGTTTGCTGTTGAAAATTTGAATTTAAATGCGTTTGCTTTTTTCGTTGCGCTGCGCATATGCACGATCCAATTTTATCCTGCTCTGCTTCGCTTGGTTTTATGATGATGGCACTCTGTGTGCAAATCGTGCCGACAAGTTGCCAATCGTCCCTCTCAACTCTGGTGGCATTATTCCTGGCCCCATTCCCAAAGATTATACCGTACCGTGGAAACAGCTTCAAACGATAAGGTTTGAAGTCGACTTACCTGATTTTGTTGCGGTTTGTCGTGCGTTTTTCAGCGCGTTTTTGTAATGTGTTCGTCGTGTCATATCTTGTGTAAAATAGCGTTAACTGCCAGAAATCAGCAAATAATGCGTTGTTTTCAGGGTGCTTATTGCTTTCATCTAATTTTTATTCGAATTGGGATGGTATGGACGCAGATTTCTCGCCGTGAAAATCCGCCTGGTGCAACGTCTCAAAAATGGTTGTGAAAACTCTCCTGCGGAGAACAAAACTTTCAGATGTGCTCAACTTTGCGTGTTTTGCACGTGAATGGAGGAACGCAAACATACGAGCTCGCAAATCGCAAATATCCGAGCTTGTTGCTCAGAAATAACACCAGACCAATGAAACATTGAAATCAATGTGATTCATTGGTTTCAATTTTGTGACCTTTGAAACAGCTTAATTCATGACGAAAGCTGCATTTCTGCATTTTAGACATTCGCAGTGTTTTAAAGTCGTATCAGCATATTTCCACATGGTGTCCTCAAGCTTTAATTGCATTTTCTGTGGTGCTAATTTGCAAGGCCCTTTTTTCTGATGGGATGTACTCGAATAGCTGGACGTCATTGTTTTCATTTTCAGCATGGATGTGAGCTGGCAACACCTCTTGAAAAACAGTACTTTGCATTCGCTTGAGAAATATCGCGCTAACCATTTGCAATACCTGACCTGCCTGCCTGCCTTTCGACACGCATCGGTGATAAGAAACAAGTCTCGCCTCTCATTTGGTTCCTATAAGATAAGGAGAATTTAGATAAGTGCGAACGAATTTAGGAATAAGTGATAACGGGCGGGGAGTCATTGGTTTGTTTATTTATACCTATCGAGTGTTATAATTTTCCAGAAGTTTTTGTGGTGGTGGTTTTTTCTTCTTGAATTATTCATCATTATTTCGCATTCAGCCTTTTCCAGGCGCATTTGAAAGTGAAATAAACGTACGTGTCAGTTTCGTTACGTGTGATGACGTGGCTTCCCCGTCTGGGTCTGAGCTATTGGATTGCGCTTTTGATCTTTCGTTGTAAAATAAGTTGAGCATTGCGCAAGCCATTCGCTTGTTCCCAACAGTGTTTGCCTTCGGCCACTGAAATCAGAGAGCATCTGTGCGTTGTTCATTGAGCAATCCGCAAAGGTGCATGCATTTTGCTGGCACCATCGCTGGAAAAGTGACAGCAAAGCGTGGCCATTCGTCCACCTGTGATGCCGTGTGTTTCGGTTCTTGAATCAAAACCGAACGAAGGAGTCACGACTTGCGAGTGGTTTTTTCCAAAGCGATTCACAAAATGCAAGCAACAATGTGGAAACCCTCCGAACCTTCTTGCATTTGTTCTTTGGCAGCGGAACCTTCTTGCATTTGTTCTTGCAGAGGAAATGATGAAATTTTGATTTCTTTCGGCGTTCTCTCAGTTTCTTTCAAATACCAAGCTTGTTTATGACCCTGAAAAAGTTACGCCCCATGTGCATCAAAATCCGCGACAGTGTACCCGCGAGACAACAGTCTTTTGTGGATCTGTCCCCCAGCAGATCCGCGGGTCGTGAACGACACAGCATCCACAGCCTGGAAGGGGCTGAACCGTTTTTGGAAGAGAAATCATCGGATGGCTCGTCCACAACGACACACCTTTGCGATCAATCACTGCAGCTTGCATTGACCCCTCTCAATGGGAAAGGCGCTGGTAGACTGAACAAGGAGCAGGTCTCCCTTGAGAGCTTGGTCAGCTTGGCCAAGCGTGATGCTGGCGTTGGTCTGAGCTGTCTGACAATTGGGAGTGATGTTGTGATTCGCGCAAAATGCCTGGGCAATGTTCTCATAAATGGTGTTTGCGAGGCTGTTTCGTTCATTCCTGATCGTGTCTTCAGCATTTGCGCGGCTGCACGTGACTGGAGATCTGAAACAAGGTGCGTGTGCTTTTTGTTTTGTTGCCTCTATAGGGCGTGACAAAAGATTTTGCCACATTCCATCAGCTTAAACAATTTCCATCTCCACGAAGAACTGTTATTCATTGTTAAATTAGAGTGCAAACCGCACACGTTTAGAAACAAAAAATACCTCTTTTAGAATGCAAAATGTGTAGGTTGCAGCTTTCACGAGGACAGCGGAGTAAACTTTTGGCCGAAGGGCAGGTCTATAGGAGAAAGCCCGTGTCCTGTGTGTCACTATTGTAGCTGTGGTATTCAAAATGGCGCCATATTGAGGCATTGTGATGGCGCCATGCATTTTTTGTTGGTGACTTATTTCGTGAAGCGTTCGGTTTCGTAATCGTGTGTGCGTGATGGGAGTTGTGGTCTTTTTTTCCATGCTGCAACTTGGAACCTGCGTAGTGTAGTTACGCCTTAAAAATATTTGATGGCATTTCGAATCTTTTTAGGGTGGTGTGGGTTCGAGCATCCCTGCTGCACGGCCATGGTGCGACATCTCTGCTTGTGCGCCTATTATTGCACCCTGTTCTATTGAAGGAACCCAGATCCAGGTGTATACAACAGGTAGAATCTGATAGGTCTGTCACAATCATGTGAGGAGTTCCTGACACGGAGGCAAACAAGAATATAACGAGGCATTGTTTTCGAAAAATGCCCCATTCTGCATTCATGGGCCCCAAATGTCCTGTGGGGGTGAATATGGGCAAAAAAGCAAAAGTTGAGATGTCCAGAGTTTGCCAATTCAACAGATTTGTTCATAATGGGAATACAAGCAAAAATATAAGAATGACCTTTTTCAATTGCCTCCGTCAGATTTTATGATCCTCGATAGCCCCAAGATAACCAGATATGAAGTGAATGGTCTGAAACTTTGCTGAGATAGTGGCGCCTTTCGAGGCCCAAAAACCTGAACGATGCAATTTTTATCGAGGGCCTTAAAAATCTGAACGATACAATTTTTATCGAGGGCCTTAAATACCTGAACAATGCAATTTTCAAAATGCGATGCAATTTTTAAAAAAATGTCGCTCATCGTTTGTTGGCAATGCCATGAGTAGCAAACCCGGTAAATTTGAAGACTCTGTTTCAACTTCCACTTTTTTGTCCATTGGGGCAGGCCTACTGACTTTCTTCGGGGCCACTCTGTTCAGGGCCATTTTGGGCCTTTGAAGTCCCTTAAAATCTGAATGTCAATTAAAAATAAAGGTTGCTCATCTTTTGTTTGCATTGCCATAAGGGAACAAAAATCTGGTGATTAAGGCAGTCTATTCGTTGGTGACATGCAACCTTCAATAACCATCAACCGTCACAACCTTCAATAAGCTAACTCAACTTGACCTAACTGGGGGTTAGATTAGGCTATGTTCGGCTAAAAATGCTGTTTGTCACCAATGAATAGAATGCCCTGGTGAATTTGAAAACTTAACGTTCACTGTCTTCCCATTAACCACCAATGGTTATTTTGGTGACCTTCATGATGGGCCCATAAATCCAGAACGGGGCATATTTTTCAAAGAATTTTCCCATTGCATTTTGTTCCTCTCAGTGTAAGGAACACCTACAAAATATTGACACACCTTCCACACTCACCCTGTAAAGGCTATATCAGCTATATGTTGTAATTTTCTGGCCATAAACAACCTCTGGTTGAAGGTTCATTTGATTTATTTCTTCCAATTACACCCTCCTAGGAGCGACTCTTGCCCATTAAACAGACCCAACAAATTGCTGAGAAGTCGTGGAAGGCTTGTCATTTTGTGAGAAAAGCACTGCGTCGTCGCAAGCGCAAAAACCCTTTCAGTTTTGAAGTGGGATATCTGTCAGAGAAATAGGCTCCTACTTTGGTAAAGCATTGAGACATTCTACGGGGCTTGTGTTCATTTATTTATTTTAAAATATCGCACAAAAAGCCTTACTTTGCATTGGCAAAGATCCCACGAAAAATGCAAAGATCCCACGAAAATATCATAATTTGAAACCCTTTTGCGGGATTCACACTGCTGGCGATTTTTGCATTGACAAGCAGCTTTCTTATTCTTTAACCCTTTGATTGTTATTGGCATCCTTGGAAGCCTCCAAGGAATCTTGCACCCTTAAGTATTTTCAGCAAAATAATTTCAGCAAATAAACTGAACACTAAAATTTTGGTTTCAGTAACAAAATAAGGGCTGAAGTTTCCAAATTAGGAGTTGCTAAAATTGAACGATTTGCTAAAAGATAACAAACTGAAATTTTAAAAACTTTCCTAAATTAAATCCACCATAGGGTTAAGCTTTCTCTACCCTATTAAAAAGGAATGAAAGAGTTTCGCGTGCATTGCCTGAACTTAAAAGTTCCTCCATTGAGCTTTATCTTTGAGCGCGCATATTTGCTTCTCGGCAACAGCAGAAAGAGAAACGGGATTGGTATATTGGGTTTCCTACTTTTCCGCTCGCATTATTTTTATTAGAAATCCTTTTAATTAAATATATCCTCCCTGCCTGTTTCACTTGTGATGTGTCGTTTTATCCCATATTTCTTTCCTGCTTATTTCAGGAAAGCGAGGCGGAAAGATAGAGAGAACTCGGCACCACAAGAAGAGCCACGGTTCTATCTTGAAGAAGCTGTCCTCGAGAGGAAACTTTCCGACAATGACCTTCGGAACATTGTTGACCTCCCACCTGGAATAGACTATAACGAATGGCTTGCTTCCCACAGTTAGTACCGACCAATAACCTGACACAACACTCTGTTTCTTGAAATTAAACCTTTCACATCAATTTCGTTTTTAAATTGGAATCCTGTTTCAATAAAGTTTCTTGATATTTTTTCTGTTCTTGCCGGTTGCACCATCTTATTTTTTTTTTGCGAGATGCATCATTTTGTTAACTTTGTGTTCTTGCTGGATGCATCATTTCATTTTTTATGCTCTTGCCTAATGAACCATTTTATTTTTATGTTCTAGCCAGATGAACCATTTTATTTTACTTTCAGTGTTCTTGCCGGATTCACAGTTTTCATATCATTTGAGGTTTTGTGCAGACTGGCTATCTGCTTCAGAAATTGAGCACAGGCAAATGTGTAAAATGTAGCTAATTCTCGCGAGGAACTTGGTGTGGTTGTAGCATGCCATAAGAGCAGGGGGTGTTTTTGTTCAAGGTGTTGCGAAATGTATTCTCATGCAAAAACTGACAATTGACAATTAAAGATCCAATAATGGGGAAAATCAGAAGCCAAAGTTATTCTGAAATGGCCCAGAAAATCTCTCAGATTGTAAACCTCATGTGGGTGAACGTCAGAATAAACTAACGGCCAGTTGGTGAGATCAGAAACTGGTTAGAAAAAACTGCACTGTGTTCCGAACCATTGACGCATGTGATGGGCTTGTGAAAATGGCAGCGTGTTAAAGCATGGTTTTAGGTTGACAAAAACACCAAACACACCGGCATTTTCACTCGTTTTTCTGCATGTCTCTGTGAAAAGTATTTTTGGATCTGAAGTGTCATCATTTGCATGTCATCATCATATCTGGGGTCATCAGGCCACTCATTATTTTCTCTGTTCCTTTTAGGCTACTCACTCAACTTACTTCGCCCATGATTCATGAAAAAAAAATTAACTAAGTCATGTTCTTTCAATCATGTAGGTTTCTGTAGGCTGTCAAAACCATGTGCTTCTGACTGAAGTGCCATTTCGCGCACACTGCAGAAATATCTGCTTCAACGCTTGGATCCTTGATGACTTTTTTAATTGATAACTTTGTCAATGACTTTTCAAAAGTTTTTTTCCTTTGCATTTGAATCAAATCAATGTCTTTTTAAAACTTTTCTTCTTTTTCTCAGCGCTTGCACTTTTTGATCATATAAACTTGATCTATGGGACAATATCAGAGTTTTGTACCATGTCTGGGTGTCCAGATATGACCGGGCCGAATTATAGGTGAGCAACCTTTTATCACGTTTAACTGTTTTTGAAGTCTTGTCTTTTTGTTTGTTGGACTTTATCTGTCTGTACGGCACTCTTTCGTATGGTGACCTGGTTCCATAAATCTGGTCTAAGATTTTCCATGGTTTGTTTGCGCAATTGAAAACATATGTTTTCAGTTTCGGTTAGGAGAGTTCAAAAAGGCTATGACAACCAACTGCAGAACATTCCAGTGAGGAAACACTCCGCTGTCCCATTTTCCCAGTCGAATTAAGTTTTTACATGATGAGTAAAGTCGAATTTTGTCTGTTGCACAGGTAAATTCTTTGTTGGCTGATATGAAAATGGTAATTTGAAAAGACTTTGGATTATCTTTTTATTGAGAATAGATAATGTGACTCCAGGTCTGATGTGGATTATCTTTTTATTGTGAATAGATAATGTTACTCCAGGTCTAATAAGGTGAAAAGAGACAAAATCGTTTTCTAATCGGCACGTATCCTTTAATTCTGTACGGAAATTAATACATTTGCATGATTGTTTGCGAAATTTTCCTTTTCTGTGGAAAATGATTTGTGATACTGCACCATAAATTCATGTTTTTCGAATTTTTTGTGACAATCGATATAATTTTCACGAAAACGGCCTTTCCATTTTCCTACATAAGGTGATTTTCGTTCACTTTCAATTGGAAAATTAATTTGTTTTTTAACCAAATTTTTTTGCATTGATACACCGGAAAGAATGTGTGATTCATGTTCATGACAAAATTATGTTTTTTCCCTTGTCAGAGGATGGGGGCTGACAAAATCATGTTTTTCCCTTGTCAGAGGATGGGGGCTGACAAAATCATGTTTTTCCCTTGTCAGAGGATGGGGGCATTTGAAAAAAGTCGCTTCCAAACTGTGAAGCCACACTAGACCAACCAAACGTGACATTGAACGTAGCTGGGGCAGTGCTTTTTTTGGTGTGACTTTTTTTGCTCTTGTGGCCTGGCGTGTAAGGGATTTGTTGAGTTTAGGAATATTTGGACAGTCACGTCATGTGAATTTTAAGGTAATGCAGTCAAAAGGGGTTTGAATAAGGCCAGGACATTGCCTGGGTCTGTTTTTGTTTGTTTGATGGGTTGAATCTACCATCTGCTATGGCACATGTCAGTTTGCATGCATTCTCACAAGTACTGACTCTCATTCTGCAAAAGTTCGAATTTAAATTTTCCCTGTGAAATGTGATTGGTGGACCAACCTGGTTCAAATGCACCATAGTTTGTTGGTGTTTTGTTCAAAATTTCGATGCAATCACCATTCGGACATCTCAATTCCAACAAAAATGGCATTCGAACTAGAAAGCATTCAGACTAAACTAATTCTGTTTGAAGGATGTTCGAGAGAAGACAATTTGCATAAAAAGCCATATGAAGGTTGTTGAATAAGTTTCTGCCTTAGCACAGAAACTCTTGTTTTTCAGGAGTTTTTATCCCACTGCATTAAAATCTGATCAATTTGGAAGTTATCAGGTGATTTCTGGATCAATCCGATGAAACTTATTAATTTTATCGCAATTTGAAAAAAGTACCAGAGGCAGCAAAAATGAACAAACTGAACAATTGATGAAAGGACCTGTCCACCAAAACACAAAATCCAGAAGGCCCAGAGTGCAAAGCCCGTGTCCCGATTGCATACACACATGCTTGCTGACTACTGTTAGCGTGAACCTCATTTAGGCTACACACAGAAAATTGACATTTTTGCCTCGAATCAGTCAGATCAACGAATCTTGTGTTCATGTGAAAAAGTTCCATTTCTCAGTTACTCTCATTGTTCATTTTTAGGGCCCCTCGTGTTTATTGCGATAAATTGAAGACTGGACAGTTGATTGATCTTGAAATTTCTTGATAACTTCCAAATTGATCAGATATTTTGCCATGGGATAAAATCTCCAAAAAACAAGAATTTCATTGCAAAGGCAGAATCTTATTCAACAACCCTCGTATGACCAAATGCTGTTGGGACAAAAACTCTTGGAATCAAATGCCATTTGGACTGAAGTGCATCCAGCCCGTTTATCTTTCGATCAATATGCAATTGAAATTCAAATTGAAGTTGTATTTCTACATGGTCTACGCAGATGGAGGCACTCATCATTGCCTTCTTTTCGTCTTTTGTTGCCTTTTCGTCTTTTCTTGCAGCTTGGGTTAGGTTAAATTAGGCAATTTTTAGTGCTCGAACGTCATCGCCAAAAAGTCCCTGCCCCTTTTACGCAATGTTGGCTGATACTTGGTATCAAACCAACAAAACAACCACAGTGCAACAACAAACTTCTCCGTCCATTTTTTTGGGCAAAGTCACACTCTATGCAAATGACTTTCGATCGTAACGCCACTTGAACCAAACATAATTCAAAAAAAAAAAAATCCGGAGAAAAACGCATTCGGACGAAAAGCCATTGTAACAAATTCGCAATCGGCCTGTTAGTAATTCGGACGAAACCTTTCGAACCAAGACAATTTCGGATGCTGGGAAACCTGGACAAATTACGACTCGAACTAAATAAACTTCGAACAAACTGACTGTCAATTAAAAAAGCATTCAAATTAAAATGCATCCAGACAATTCTTCATTCTGGCTAAGCGAGATTCGATCCAAAGGTAAGACAAGAGGTCTTTCGAACAAAACAACATTTGGCCTGAAATACATTTGACCCTTCTAATCTTTCCGACCACTTCCCCTTTCTGAGTGATTGACCCAAGTTAAGTCCTGAGTTTTTGTTATGAACTCCTGTGGAAGTTACTTCCTGGGGAACAAAAATGATAGTTTGGTTGACCTCATGCATTGTGTTTCATTCCTTGAAGGACATACCTCTGGTTCGATGAAAAGGGAAAGAAGACGAAAGTGGCAGCTCCTCAGTACATTGATTACGTGATGACATTCACGCAGAAAACAACCAATGACGAGGCTATATTTCCAACCAAATATGGTGAGAATAGTTTGGATTGCTTTGACTTAAGTTAGGTATTTCTTCCATTTCGAAAAAGCTGGTGTGGATCGGTTCACGTGACTTTCTTTTTGCCTTTGATTGTACATACCTAATTCTACGAATATAATTTATCCGACTTGGGGTTTCGATTTGTCAGAACCTATAACATGATTTTGAACACCCAATCTTGGGCATTCTGCTAGCTGGTGACACACAGCCTATTTGTAGCCTATTTTTAACTTACCTGACCTAATAACCCTGCTTGGACCTGCTTGGAGATATCTCCAAGCAAATTAATAATTATCTATCTATCTATCTATCTATCTAATCTAATCCTAACTTAGCTTACCTAACGTGACCTAACCCTCAGCTTAGGTCAGTTGAGTTAGCTTGTAAAAGTTTGCATGTCACCAACGAGCAGATTGTCCCATCCTGATGGGATCTTTCATTCATGCACGAATTCCTTTGCCCAATTCGTTTTCAGCAATATGTCCATCTGTGACAGATCTTTATTTCATCAGGTGATGCGAAAGGGACCTGGCTTCTGTCAAATATCCATGCTTATTTAATTTCTCGGACAGCTTCCCCGCAAGTTCATTCGTGGGGACCAGTTGAACATAGCTGCTCCCAGCATAAACGTTATGAAGGTTTTTGAGAACGCCTCTGGACTGGTATACACAACAATAAATGTTGTCAACTAGATAAAACACCAAAACAATCAATATTTTGAAAGTCAAAAGCTTATGGACGTCAAACATCGCATTTGAGTGCGTGCAGATTTGTGTCCATAGTGAGCTCAAAAATGATGCACTCATGATTTGCACCACCCAATCTGGTGACATGGTCAGTTCAAACTGTTGGCCTTCTTTCTTGATTATTTAATTTGGCGACCATGCACCTTTTGATTTATTTTCGCTTCCGGAATCAAAGGCTTCCGGAGTCTAAATTGACCATTTGCCTAATATGGTGTATTTCTCTTTCCAATCCAGCAAACGACTTTCCAAGTTCTTTCGAATCGATTGTCAAGAAGATCTTGAGATTGCTGTTTCATGTTTTGGCTCACGTATACCATGCCCATTTCCGTGAGGTGGTCCTATTGAACGTTCACGCCCACTTGAACTGCGTCTTTGCACACTACACGGTTTTTAACGAGCAGTTTGTGATGGTGGACGAGAAGGAGACTGAAGTACTCAGGGATCTGGTCGAAGCACTTAAGCTGTACGGCGACACTACAAAAAGTGATACCAGCAGTCTTAAGACTGCACCTGTGGAGATCATGGACTCGGACGACCGTGTAAGCATGCCTTCTGCATCACCTACACCCCGACCTGACGAATCTATGGACGTCTGCGGGGTGGAAACTATAACCACATCGTGTTCTGTGGTCACATCCCCAATCGTTATTGCACCAACGTCATCGTCGGCAGCCTTATTCGACCTCCACGGTGATCATGTGATTTGCAAAGATCAGATGACACTACCTGGCATGCCTCTTGTGATCCCTCCCGCGGAATGCTTGGATCAGAGCATAAGTAGTTCACATTAGCCGTAAATTGTGAAAGTGATTTACTTCACTGAGGATCGACCTTTCCTCCTCCTAGGAAAAGCGTTTCATTCACGAAATGTTGTTTTAAATTTTTAGAGTTTTCACAGTGTTTTTAGTTACTTCCGAGGTGCGCGAGGAACCTGTTTTGGCAAGATGAGAAGTCCTATCGTTGTTTTGTTTTAATTATTCAAAAATGCTTTTTAATTCGGTTTCCATCCTGGAGTAGTCAGCAGATAACCATTATCTTGCTGTTTGCTGCTTAATCTTTTTTTTTCAGTCTTTGTTCTTACACACAGTACCTACATCTCAGTTTTTATGCCGTCTGTTTTTAGTGTATGCCCTGCTGTGTTTTATTGCAGCTGAACCTGTTTGGAAGTCATCTTGTGAATGCAAATGTCCCTCATGCCAAACTGTTCACCGTCTGCTGGAAAGATTTTGCATTTTAATGCACAGCCTCAGGTGCAGGATTCAGCAGATGATGTTGGAAAGGGGCCAAAAACTAGCAATTGCCTCAAGTTTGCAGGCTTCCATGGGTTCGATTGTAGAATTCTTCAGTGTCAGAATTGTTCATTGACGCAACTTTTGTTTGCAACTCAGTGGTCAGAGGCTGAGACTGCTCGATATGATTGGCTGTGTCGTTAGGACATTCTACAGGTTTGCTTGTTTGACTTTGGGCACAGTTTGGTTTCTCTTCCGACGATGAGGATTCAAAATTCGAAGCTGGTTCCATTTTGCATCAAAAGTTTTGCGCATCATTGGTCACAGCATGCAATATTTGCAACGTTTTTACCAATCTAAGGAAAGTTTATTTGCTTTTCTAAATTGTCGACTGCTACTAATTTCCTTCTCTTGTTAGTTTAAGAATGCTAGTCATCGTTTTGTTTTTGCCGCTTTCTTTCTTGTAACGTACACACTTGTACATTATTCTTTGTTTTCCTGGATACTGAACGATGGCTATTCTTGCGTGAATTGATTTGTCTGTTCTTAAGCATTGCAGTTCGTTGGAATGTTGAATTAAAACATGACTGCCGGGAGGGAAAACGACTTGAGATTTTGCTCACGTAAAAACTAAACAACAGGTCCCAGCTTAGACAAGATGGATCAGTTTTGTGGTATCCCTGTTCTGTGGAAATAAAGTCAGCTTGGTTAGAATTGTACGACACAACCGCTCGTATTCCCCATTGAAACTCACCCTCAGGTGCAACTCATTTGCCAGTTCAACAGACAGATGCATCCATTGCAACAATGGAAAAGGAATCAGCGTAGTCAATAGAAATGAAATTTTCAAACACAAATCTATCCATTGAATTTGACTATTGAGTTGAACCTGAGGGTGAGTTGCAATGGGGAATATGGCCGAACAAGACTCGTATTTTGTCCAGTTCCTTAAAATTTGTTGAGGCAGCGTTGTGCTTTTCACAAAAGAGGTGTTTCAGCGTATACAAAGTTCCCTTCAAATGTAAAATTTCAAATCTGGAGTTTCCAAGCATGGAATGAAAACATACCATCTTGGCCAGAGCAAATGAAAATTTTAATCAGGCCAATGATTTCTGTCTATTGCATTTTATATGAAATTGTTGAAGTGGGATAATCAAGCAATCATATTGAGAGATTTTGGAGGTTGTGGCTTGGTAAAGAAAAAAAGCTCAATTCTGGAAAAACCCAAAACAATTTTGTGCACTTTGAGAAAAAAGGTGTTACCTTGACACTCTAGAGGATCGTGAAAATTGCTCATAACATTTCCACCAGATTGTTTGATGTATGTAAAACTGAATGTTTCTGGTGAAATTTTGAAGTGGTGGCTATTGAGTTTTCTGCTTTCATTCATCCCTTCATCACACTTTTGTTCGTCTTCAGCAAAATTGAATAATTGAACGTTAGTAGTGCTGTGTGCCTGATATACAGATATTTACCTGCTGCATATCGATTTCCTGTTTGTCATGTAACTGATGTAATGCTCATTTCATTGCTGCTTACTTATGCGACATCAACACCGGCATCTTGTTTGACTGGAATGGTAGGACCATGGCAGGACAATCCCACACCAGGTCAATAACTATTGAGGTTGTTGCTCTTGGTCTTGGTACGGGCAGCATGGTTCTTGCATATCAGATTAGTGGAGTTATTTGGTTCATTTTTCTTGCATGCCTTGGCATTTCCATGGTGATAATTTTCAGCATCCCTTTCAGACTTTGCTCTCCTTTCATTTCATCTGGGTACTTTCTTTATGCATTCCTGACCATTCAGACATTTTTCATACACTCTCTCATAGAGAAATACTCGTGAATGTTAGGCAGGCACGTTCTTGATTCAGTTGGTAAATTTTCAAAATAAAATGGCACTTTGTGGAAGTGATGAATGCCATTGGTGTTTCGGTGAAATTTTGCCTGTCTGGGAACTTTGAAACTTGGTCAGAATTATTTTTTGAAGGATTAGCAGAGCTCGCATGTGGGTTGAAAAAAATAATTTCTAAATCTTTACCAACAAAAACTGCGTTTGCCAGTCAAATTTGAGTGAAAACGTATAGCAGTTTTCGTTCCCTCCTTCAGGGTATGGCAATTTCCTTCGTAGCCTGTAAGGAGAAGGGCTGATCCTTAATTTTCAAACTGCCTATTGATTGATAAAAGTGTTGGATGACATCATTATGTCCAGTCTTTTTCTTGTTATGAATGTCGAGTCTGAATTAAATGTGTGCCTAATTCGTCAAGTGTAAATTGTAGCTAAATTTAACAACAAAAAATCGATTATTTTTGTGCTGTAAAAACGGAATTAACGGAAGTTGCTGGCGTGAAGTGAACGAACAGGTGAGACACAACCACACACATTTTTACACGTTTCAGTATTACTTATAAGACAATTAGTATTTATTGATTGAATTTGGCACATTTTACCGTGATAATAATCTGATCTGTTTGATGATTGATTGTTTATCATTGTCAATAACGTGCAGCTAAATTTGGTTTTAGTTTTTATCTGGTTCGGTTTCCTTCTTTTTATCTCACATCACACCTCACCTTACAGCACCTTGGCTCTTGCTGGGTCAAAAAGCTGGTAATGACTCCATGTTTCGTGGCGAGCGGAATTAATGTACCTACTCATGTAAAAATTGCGACATTTCAGATTTTCGTAAAAAATGTCCATGCTGCAGAAATTAAAGATACTCTTTCATTCTTTCAAGCGAGGTCAAAATCTGACACCACTGTGGAAAGCCTTGCTTGTTGCAATCCGACTCTTTAATTTCTGTCGCATGTTTTAGAGTAAAAAGAATAAAAAAGTATCGGAGGCAACAGTTAAATGGGAAAAAATGAGTACATTAATTCACATACATTTCAGTACATGTGTATACATTTCAGTACATTAATTCACATACATTATTTCACATGCATTCACAAAAAATGAGTACATCAATTCTGCCACTTCGATACATAGGCCACCGTGTTAATAAAAACTGGATTTAAATAGAGTTCCAGATTGCTTGAACCTGTTAGCAATGTGCACATCGTAACACAGCTAAACCATTCCTGGCAGGCTTGCAGGCACATGTTCAGTCCAAGTGGTCTGTTGACTGGTGGACATTTCCATCCTTCTGATGCTTTATTTCAGCGCTTTCAATTTTGGATTCAATGGCTTTCGTCATCATCAAATATTTCACGCCCTGACATTGCCCAAATGTTAATGCAATTTAAGGGAGCGGGAACACCTAAATTTTGAAAACAGACATTTTGTTGGATGTCTCGTTGTGATTCATGGACACGACGTCAGTAATAGAGGTCAAAATAAGCCGAACAGAATTCTTGTTTCCCCAATTTGACTTCGGTAAACCATTTGGTGAAAAAAGAAATCGCCACTGCTCCGGCAGTCCTCATTCAAATTGATCCAAATTTCATCAAGTGTGGTTCGTTTATTGGTACAGTTTCACAAATTTACCTGGTTTATTGTAGAGCGGGCACCCTGTATACCCAGTATGTTACTGTTGCACCAATTACTGTCAAAGCGTTATACGTTTTGGATTTTCTTAGAATTCTTTGGTCAGCTCAGTGTTCATGAATTCTTAGGCTAGCATACTGTGCGTACAAATTAGCAGAGGCATTTCAAACAATCTGTCACCTGTGTTAATTGAATTGAATTGAACTGTTGCAATAATTAATTAGAGATATCGCCTTTGGTCTTGTACATTTAGCAAAAAAAGCATACTGAATGTTGTTGGTACACATAGAGCACTGGCTGAGAAGTGGTCCATATACTTTTTCCTTTTCTTCATCGGAATGTTTGGGTTTTTGCTATAAGGTTGCAGTTCCAGGAAACCATGGTTTATCTCGAAGCTTCGTAAAACAGATATAAGGATGGTTTGTGAGCTCTCAAGTTGAAGAGCAGTGGTAACTCATATTTTTCTGCTACAGACACTTGACAAAGTATATTTGCTGCCCAGGGAACAGAGGATGACAATGAATTATTGTGGTTTTTCCTCATGTTTGGGATGCTTGTTCAACAAAACCAATTTTGTTTGAGTGCTGCAGTTCCATTCACATGTTTCAGCCTGAAGTGTAATCTTGATGGAGAAGGTAAAGCCTGTTCCTTTGGCCTTATGCTTTCAGAAGCCTCATGGTGTGTCAATGTGTTGTTACTTGCTTGTGTCCAGGATGAAGTCAAGTACCTTAAACTCAACAGCACTACGGAATGGTTACATCCCGTTACGGGATGTTCAATTCTGTAGTGCTGTGAGTTTAAGGTACTGGACTTCATCCTGGACACAAGTAAGTAACAACACATTGACACACCATGAGGCTTCTGAAAAAGGAAAGAGGCTTCTGAAGACAATGCCAAAGGAACACATGCAGAACATCGCCAAGATGCAAAGTGAGACAAGAGCTATGTCAGAGCACTGCTCCAGCACCAATCATATCCCCATCTGGGCTGATATGAAGTTGTTTGCTAAACCCAGACAAGAGAGAAACATCTGTGTGGCCATCCACATCTCAAAACATGGGCACAACTCACAAGACAATCAACTGGAGAGAGGGGCCATTTCATCTTGTGGGCAATGGTATGGCAGTAACAAAAGGGTCTGTGTGTCTACTGGAGCTGGCCTACCGCAGTTTCCTTCAAGCACAGGAGGATAGAGGGGTGATTCCTATAAATGTAGAGTTTATTTATGCAACTTGAATGGTAATCACATCAGAGGAACACGTGTTACCTTGCCTAACAGCATAGTTGACTAGTGCTCAAAGTGGAATGAACTTGATGTTTATGTGTGAGATTTATCAATCAATCTGTGTCTTGCGAGTTCAGGGTTCAACAAATGAGTGTCAACCCCGAGAGTCACGAGAAAAATTGGTTGAGCGATCCCAAAGGCTGCAAGTTACTAAATGTGTACACACTCATGACATTGTCATTAATTTGTCATTTTAACATTATTTTGTTGTTCTACCATTTGTTATTTTGGTTGAACTTGAGCATGGAAGGTTTTCTTTTTGCTGGGTGTGCAAACTTCGCCACTTGCGTAAGTTCACATTTTTATACAGACACGACAACCTACCTGATAACTGTTGCCTAAAATCGGAATCTAGGCATTGGTTTTTCAATTTTTGCTGTTTGCCTTCAGTTAAAAACGGCCTTGTTTCCCATTGCCACTTCACTCACCTTTAATTCAATAGCCGAATCAGCAGATAATGAGGATCCTTCTTAACAATGGAAAAGGAGGTTGGCA
>JASGXE010006487.1:0-20173 GCA_030068105.1 Sinentomon sp. SZTP_YWyxl
AAGGTTGTACAGTCTGCAAAGTGATCGATCAAGATTCAAGTGCTGTCAGTCTCTTGCAACGTAATCAAAATTTAAGTGCTGTACAGTCCTGCAATGTGTTCAAAACTCAAGTGCTGTACAGTCTGCGACGCGATTAAGATTTAAGTGCTATACAGTCATGCAAGGTGATCAAGATATAAGCGTTGTACAGTCCTACAACATGATCAAGATTCAAGTGCTCTAGAGTTCTGTAGCGTGAATCTTGATCAAGATTCAAGTGCTCTACAGTCCTGTAGCGTGAATCGTGGTCAAGATTCAAGTGCTCTACATTCCTGCAGGGTGAATCGTGATAAAGATTCAAGTGCTCTACAGTCTTGCAACGTGAATCATGATCAAGATTCAGATTTAAGTGCTGACGAATAGGCTCCAAGAAGCTTGTTCAGATCCTCAGTCATTTTTTGAAGGCTGTTTCATTCCACTGGTGCCAAACATCTGAGTTTGTTGCGGGTCTGAAGGGAAGGCGTTTTGCTTGAAGCAAGCAAGTACTTTAAAATGTGATTAAAAAACGAGCACTAACCGAACTCGACACTGCTTCCCAGACCGAAACGACCGAGAGACAGAGTTGACCATGTCGGAGACCAAATCCCAGTTTGGAGTGTGACCAGGAAGAAGGACGACAAGGTTCAGTGCTAAATCATGTAGGTTCTGTATGGTCTGCAAAGAGACAGAAAAAACACAGAAAATCATTATGGTTCAGAATACCCCGTGTTCCGATGATGCATTATGCCGTGGACACCTGATAGACATCGCCACAATAGACATTGTCTATCCCAGGCTTCAGTGATCTTGCTCAAAAATTAAAAAAAAAAGCAAAAAAAAAAACAAAATATTAATAAAAGTGTTGTCGCTGTCGCTCCCCTCAGAAAACTGATGTATTGTTTGGGGAATTGAGATGTGTTACTGGGGGGTTGATGTGTGTTTGAGGGGTCGGGCTATGTTTTCGAAGAGTTCAGGTTTGTGCTTGAGGGGTTAAGGTGTGTTTGGGGGGTTGTGTTGTGTGATTGAGGGGGTAGGTCTTGTGTCACAGACAGTTAAGGACAAGCATAGGACCTAAATTAGGCATCGAGGGTGCCAAAACGTTGACCAAGGAAACTGAGGCCGGAAATCAAGTGATGCTCTAGTAGACGAGAAGGTAGGAAGGTGCTGAGCTGAAACTTCTGCCACAGAGTCTACCTTCTCATGCCTTCTGCAGCACAAAAAACCATTTTGCATGCAACCATGGCATGGGAGATCTTTCAGAAGAAGAAAAAATGATAGCCAATGCTATCAATGATAAAAAAAAAAAAAACGGAATCTAAAACCTTTAACAAAGCGTAATCCTCGTTTATCAGCCAATCGGGTGATTCGTCTGCATCCGTTGTAGCAGCAGCGGTAACTTTCCCAGGTGCCGCAGTTGGCTGCTGTTTGAAGCTTGGAATTGGTATTGTCGGTCGTACGATGCTGCGATATTTCTGAAGTTTAAGATCTCGCTTCAATTTGATGAGGGCCGGAGAAGGATGATCGAAGAGTGATTTCGGAACATGGATCGACTCTTCCTTTTTCAATTTCTGTGGTTTTCTGGAAACTAGAATGGCAACAAAGTCAGAAATCAAATTTAATGTTGTTAATGCAGCTGGACCCATGGACTCCAGAAGAAAGAACTGCAAAAAATAACATGACTCCCAAACATTCGGTTTTGAAGCATATCCTTTCAGCAGTGCGATCTGATCTACCCGTTTCTTCTTTTGAAAATTCTGACTAACAAACTCAACCTGACCTGACCTTCCTACTCCACCTCAGCCAACAACGGACAGTCTGGTGTCAGCCGACAGCCTGGAGTCCACCTGCTGATATTACAGCACATCACACCTTGTATGTTTTGCGTCCGTTCTTGTTGCAAAATGAAAAGGATGCCTGTAACATTTGTTGAATGTGACCATCGATCACAGAGTGACTGGCCAGTAATGGACATTCCATTTCAGATAATATCTGCCAAAAATAGGAGCGAGAGAGCTGGTCCACATTTGTGCAGCATCCTTTAGACTTCATAACAACAAAATCGGTACCCATAACAACTTTGTTATGGGTACCCACCGGCGTGATGTCAATGGCCTCAAAGAAGCCAAGGAAGGTCATGCCCAAGAACTGTGCAAAAATTAAGCCCAAGAATTGCTCGGTGTTTGCAAAAAACTTGCAACTATGAAAGAGCTTGGCATCGTTTCGGGGTTTCCACAGGGGTGGGGCATTCTGCGGGGAAGGATTAGGGCACCAACCCAGTCGAGGTGCTGCAAGACGAAGCTCCTAAGTTATTGGGATCTGGGCCTGAAACCCCCAGCCAGATTTTCAGGGGCAGAGCACCTCGTGGGGGTCGGGCGCAACCTCCCAGAAGCTACAGTAAATAAATGTTGAACTTTGGGATTGATTTTGTGTGCAATGCTCATGTTCTGATGACAAATTTCCCACCAGGGAGAGCGAAAAGCACATGCTAGGTGGGCAAGCACTCCACTGGGTGGCATTTTTCATTGGCAGAGTGGGGGGAAATCGCCCCCTACTCCCCCCCTAAATTATGCCCCTGGTTTCGATTGTTATAAAACCACAAATACGTATGCGTTTTCAAACTGGATGCTTATGCAATCCTAATCCTAAAATGCTTATCCCTCCTTGCAATCAGTTGATCACAGAGTGTTGCTTGCCCCCTTTGTGGACTTTCTCATTTGCAACTGGGTTCAAGAAACCAGTTTTGTGCATCGCCCATTGTCTCACCTTCGTGAATTTTTTCTGTTTTATTTTTGTCAACTCTTGACGTGTCGTACATGTTGACTGAAATGGAATGACAAAAAAGAAAGAAACAATTTCTTCCGAAAACGCTTCTCTAATTAATTTCGCACTTCGCTGGCACAGGTAAAGTTCTCTTCAGGATCAATTTGGCTCTAGAAGAGAATAAAAGTATAGATTCAATCTTTCTGGAATGGCAGTGAAGAAACGTCTTCAAAATTTTTGCCATGAACACCGAGAGCGATGCCGCAGAAGCTGTTTTTTTTGCGAGAACATTGTTGATATAACATTGTTGCAAGAAACCTGATTTCTGTGAAGCACGCAGTTTTTCGGAATGGATGTTCCCCTGAGCTTCTCAGCATAAACAACTTTTCCCAAAGTGTGTTTGTTGTTCTTGCCCACACTGTAATCAGCACCACATGTCGAGCTTGCTAAAATATGCCTACCTTCAACTTCGTCCTTGATTTCAATGACCGGTTCGACAACCTTTCGAACTTTCGGCTCCTTCTTGGCATAAACTTCTGGAAGTTGCGATTCCGGAATGATGGAGTTCTCGTAAAGAAGGTTCAACGTACGATCGAGGTAAACATCATTGTCGTTTTGAGGAGGTGTAGGTGGGGCCCAGATCTGAAAAAAATTCAAAGAACCGGTACAGGCAGAAAATCGATACAGACCGGTGGAAAATCGGTACAGACCGGTGGAAAATCGGTACAGACCGGTGGAAAATCGGTACAGACCGGTGGAAAATCGGTACAGACCGGTGGAAAATCGGTACAGATAGATAATTTGGTTTCCAGGCAGAATTGGGCATTATTACTGCACCTGCGAACGCCTTATGGCATGTGGCAGGGGAGTTCTAGCTTAGCACAGTGCTACTGCGGTCTGTTTAAGCAGGGATATCGGCGGGTGTACCAGGTATGCACTGGTCAGTGCAACTGCTCCAGCACCCACATCGCTCCAGGCAAAATCCACAACCATCCGTGCTACCAGTTTTCTGGCTGTTGCCACCCACAGATGACCAGACAGCACCATTGGAAATTGTGTGGCGCTTCCGTTTCTTGTTACCTGTCAGGCCTCTGTCTTGGACCTGGAACTGTTTTAATATGCGCAGTGTGATCCTGTACATGGGACCTCCTGTTTAACTCTCATCCGAGGGAGACGAGGGACTTGGCCACTAAGCCCCTTTTCAGCACCACAACCAGGGGGTAAAAGGGTGGTCTCCCATCCAAGTACTGCCTGGCACAGCATTCTTTTTCATTTGCCATCTTGAGCTGACAGCCATGCGGCTGGTGGCTCGGCATGAACCTTGTTCCACAACTTAGGCTCGCATGGAGAACAATGTCCCATAATCGATGCCCAACTCCGCTCCATTCAACGGAAGGCATTGCTTGACTTCGGCGTTCTGATGGGAACTGGTGCAAGCCACGCGTTGTGCGCTGCTCACGACATCTTGACATGTTCTCCAAAATCTTTCAGAGTATTCTGCCAAAAATGATGCTTCAACTAACATCTTTTAGTTTTTGTGCACTGCCAAAATAAAGCTTGGGCTAACATTCTTTAAGACTTCCATTTTCTGCCAAAATGATCTCAGTCTGGTGGTAGTGGTGGGCTACTCGTACACATCACGTCTACAAAATGCAGGGCCGAAATTTCAGATTTTGCAAGTGGTATTCACTTCTTACTTGCTGAGGATCCTGGCATAGTACAGTTTAGGGGTTCTGGAGTTTAGGGTTACTTTTAGAAGTTTAGGAAGTTTTAGAAGGTTAGAAGTACAGTTTAGGGTTCTGGAGGCTCAATTCTCTTATAATCTGGGTCTAGAATGGAACCCCGGCGGAGCTCTAAGGGGCAGAGTCCTTGATGGGCGAGGGTCTGCTGGTGGCACTCACTAGAAGCTGAAGAAATTTAGAAATTTAGTGTTATTTTGGAGTGGAATATTCATGCTCTGGAGGTCAAATTTCCCATCAAGGTCAGCCAAAAGCACTTGGAAGGGAGGGGAAAGCGAACCACTGGAAGGGGTATTTCTCATCAGGGGTAGACGCCCCCTGCCTCCCCAAAATGACGTCCCTGGCAAAATGGCCTGGATTCAGGTTTTAGGCAGTCAGGCAGGCAGACAGGAAAACCAACTGGATTCGTAACCACAACCAAAACAATGGCATGTCAAAACGGAGTGTTGGTTTTCCGCTTTCCGACAAGTTGCAGCATTTCCAGCTCTTTTTGTCAGACTCTTTTTGGAGAGCAAGTCTGAGACAGGGGCGTAATTTCTGGCGTCAGGGGGACAACCGCCCCCTCTCAACGAGAAACACCCCAAGCGGCTCTCATGCACCTTGGCATGTGCTTTGGCACGCCCCGGTGAAAAATTTCGTCGTTTACGCACGGACATTGCAACCAAAATGAACACCAAATTCAAAAAATTCAGTTTCTGGGGGCCTCTGCACCCAGACCCCTTGCCAGGGGCTCCAGTCCTCGAAACCACACCTGGTCTCCATCACAGATCTCAATTCATGGGGGACTCCGCTCCTCAGACCCCCGACTGGGTCATCCTTTCCTGAAACATGCCCCTCCTGCGATAGCCTGCAATGATGCTCCTGGTTTGAGACAGTTAGAGGTTTGCAGGACAATTATGCAATTCGTCGCAGGGCTGTTTTCAAGAAATGTCACTCCAGAAGGGAACCTGGACCTGCCAATCGGAACATCAACATAGCAAAAATTGAAAAATATCCGTCAAATGGAACAATAAAAACGTTGACAAGCTGACGGTGAGCTTGCAGTCCTCGTTTGCAAAATTTAGATAAACAACCAAACATGTCAAGCACACCTGACGGCGTTTGCCAGAATAACTGGCACCCATCATTTTCCAAACACGGAAAAATCCATTTTGGATGCCGGTGACTTGCATGATAATTTGAGAGAACTGCAGCGACAGCAAGCAAGATGCTTCGGCGGCAGTCGGTTTTGCTGTCGAATCAATTTGGAACAATTAGGCATTATTAGGCATTATTCGCAAAATAAACGAAAAAATATCAAAATCGGGAGATGAAAACTGACACATTTAGGTCCAGTAATGAGCAAAAAAGTACGGCATTTCCACTCGAAGTTGAGCCAACGAACAAGCAAGCATATCTCTCAAATTCGAAAAGGGTAAGTGTTTGACACAGCAGTAGGTCTGGTTTTGTGGTCATTTTTTTTGGGGGGGAAATACAAGCAGCAATGGGCCATGCAGGAGGAGAAGAACTCGTTAATTGTTTCTGTAGGTGCAAATAAAATATCATGACAACAGGCTCATTTTTGTTGGACACAAGGGAATGGGCCTACAGTGGCTTCCATGCATCATCATTGTGATGGCTAAACTAAAATGACACGATGAGGGAAAATGTTGTCTTTTCACACAACCTCACCACACCAGTGCACCGCCCTCCCCTTCCCACATTCACCTTTTCAACCCAAAGAGAAAGGAAGGAGTTTTTTTGAGAAAACAGAGACCAGCTTTCTGCAGATGAGTCAAGAGCAGGCTATGCAAAGCAAAGTTCGACGTTTTCGGGAGTTCAATGAAAAACCAGGACCGTGTTTCAGCAGTGCAAGGCAAGTGAAAGATTTTCAGCCAAACTTCAGGGGAGAGTTTCGTGGATTCCTAAGAGAGACCACTTTCCACGGTTTGTTCTTGGAAGGCAAGCTGGAAAGATTTCAGTGCATCTAAGAGTAGCACTTCAGTGCATCTAAGAGTAGCACAAGACTCGGAAAAGTTCAGTCCAAGTTTGGACAAGTTCAAGACAAATTCTCAGTTGAAATTGTTGAAGAAGCGTTGCAAGTCAAGGCGCTTCACATTAAAGCAGCATCCATTACAGTAGAAAATAAACTTTTCACACATACACTGATTCTGAACAATGTTCACGCTGTACAAGGCATCCGTTGCTGTGAAATCTGCAGTGATTGAAACAAGGCCCACTGATGAAAAGCGAGCTGCCATTTCAAAAGAACAAACGCTTTATGGAAAATTCCGTGCCGTGACAATTCTAATGGATATCGCTGGAATGATTCCATACAGCATCAAGACCCACGCGGAATCAAACGACAAGAAAATTGCTGCGTTCAATTGGAAGAGCGTTAAACCGTACTACACAATTGCGATGATGTTGGCAGCGACTCCAGGCATGATCGTATTTACGCTGAACGAAGTTATGGAGACCAGTCATGGGGACAGGCCAACGAAGGTCATCATAGAAAACCCTTTCGTCAGACTCGTGTCCACGATAGCCAAGTTCAGCAACAAGTTCATGGTCATTTCAAGTTCGATAATCCTGCTCGTCAAACTGAGGGAGAAACTGCATCTCTGGAACGAGGGTCATGTTCTAAACCAAAGCATGCGGCAAATCCTGCCGGCTCACAGCAAACGCCAAGACGGCAATTACACCTGGTGTAAGACAATCCTAATCTGTCTATTCACCTTCATTGTCGTGTTCCGCATCACAACAGTGAGCAAACTGCATTGGGCAATGAACTATTCCGAACCAAAAGCTGCAGAAATCGCCTTCGCAATCGTAACGGCCTCCGGAATATCGATCTACTTCTCATCTTGGATCTACTTGCCTCTTCTGGAGTTTTTCATATTTTCCGAGCTTGCTAAGGTCAAGTTACGCTGCATCGCCAAAGCCATACGACACCTGGCAACAACACAAAACAAGCAACACTATGACGTAAGAATCTTCACTGTGGAGCAGTTGAGAAAGGTCATTCAACAGCATTCCCGCCTGACCTCGTTCACAGGTCGGCTGAATTCAGTCTATGGTCCGATTATACTCTGCTACACAATTGGTGTGGTTGCGCAGATGCTGAACGAGGTGTTTTTCTTCATCAGGGCAACTAACGATGATGATGATGATCATGCGATTGATAACTCCCTGAGAATTCGCATCCGACAGGCACCCATCGTAATGGCATACATCTGGATGGTCCTTTTGGCAATTGGATGCCAATCTGCATGGCTCTCCGATCAGGTGAGGATGACATTTGAGTTGCTTTGTCACCGTACAGGCTCAAGAACACACCGACTTTTTGAGAGCAAAAATAGGGAACGGTAAATATTGTCGCAAAAATGAACTTAAGGTTCGCCATAGGTCGAATGGAACTTGGAGACTCTCCAAGTTCCATTCGACCTATGGCGAACCTTAAGTTCATTTTTGCGACAATATTTCCTGTTCTTATTTTTGCTCTGAAAAAGTCGGTATGTTCTTGAGCCGGTTATGGGACCTCCAGGGGGCAGTTGAAATGGTTCGCCATAGGTCGAATGGAACTTGGAGAGTCTCTCCAAGTTCCATTCGACCTATGGCGAACCTTAAGTTCATTCGGAGAGACAGAACGTCACATGCACCAGACCACTGTGCACTTCATTGTGATCGGAGACGATTACATCTGATGTTTCGGAGGTGTCCCCCTCTCCATTGAGAAAACCACCTCGGATGTGCTCATCCCCAAAGGAGAATAAATCGTCTGGTGTGTGTGTGTGTGATAAGCCACAGGATTCAATTTTTCCTGCTTTTTTGGTATTGTTTCAAAAGCATCTGCAAATCGAGGACTGCTTGAGCCACTTTGACTCAAGCGAAGGAATATGTGAACCACGGAATTGCGTAACTATGATTGGGGATCTTAAAAAATGGCAGGTGAAAGACACAGGTTCATCGACTCGTCCTTGTAGGAATCAATAAAAACGGCAAGTGAATGCCGCACGTTCATCTATTTCAAGGGATCAATAAAAAGGCAAGTGAACCTTGAATATCACAGGTTCATAAGTGAACATCACAGGGTTATCAACTTGGAGGGGTCGATGAAATGGCAAGCACATCTGAAACACTATCGCGAGGAGCAAATCCACCAGTCACATACCGAAGACACATGGAGAGCTCAATTTCATCTACTTCTAAGCTACTTCTTAGCTCAATTTAATAATTGCTTCAATTGCACAACTACGTAACAAGAGAGCTGTGAAAATACTGTGTTTCGATGGACCGGCGAGGAAATTGGGGACCGGATGATTTTTCTGCAACATTCACTTTTTGCGAGGTTTGACTAAAAAAATGTTTTCGTCCAAAGGAGTGCCATCCTCCATCCAAAGAATAGTGGGGGGAGGTAGAGAATTGCTGCACCATCAATCATACATAATCTATGCTTTCTATTCCATCCGTTCTTGTTAGGATGGCGAAATCGTGGAATCGCTGAAAGAACTTGTGGCAAGCATACCTTTCGCTGAAGAAAACCAGGTAAGGAGGCTTGTTTGTTGCATGCAAGAAGCACAATGGTTGAGAAAACTTGTTTCAAACTTTCGGGTGGAGCTTGTGGTTAGTGCTCGTAAATGGTAGCAACTTGCTGACCTGACCTTTCAGTAAGGCATAACAGAACTGCTACTGCCACCTAACAGAACTTGTCAAATGATGAGTTATTCCTCCGAAAAGTAGTGGTAAGCAGTGGTGTGCATAATCGTCAAAAATTGCCCAAACCACACACAACACATAAAAATGGCTACCTCATAGGCCATACACCCAATTTTAAAGCATTTTGCTCTGTGCTTCACAGACCATACTGTGTCTACTGATGATTTTTGAGACAAGGGATTTTTGAGCATATTGCCTCCATTGCACCACTGGTGGTTGGTGAGTGACAATTATTGAGGGGAAGGCTGTCAGCAATTTGCTAACATTCACACACGGCATGGAGAAGGGGGGCCATGGAGAAGAGCGGGGGCATATGCCCCTGCCTCTTTGTGTGCTCAGGTGCCCTTTCAATGAGAGTCCAAAAAGGGCACTTGGCACCAGCTCGTGACACCCAACGTCCGTGGAAATCTATCATTTTAAAATCTATGAACATTTTTTAGTTCCAGTACATTGCATTGTTCACATTTTTCATTGTGAACGCGTACACTTTTGAGATGAGCACTGCCCTTGCTGTTCTTCTTTCGGCTTTCCACTGCTAGATGCCACAGCAGGTTTTGAAACACATTGGACATTGTTCTTTAGTTCCAAAGTATTGCCCTTCATTCCCTCCCATATGTGTGCTTATTCAGCAAAAGACGAGCAATCTCGCTTTCAAACGAAAAAGTGACTAAAAATGTCTTATGGCACTGCTTGAAGAAGCTGCAATTTTATGAGGAGCTCCAGCTTTTGGGGGATTTCTCCCTGAAGCCCCTGCCGGCTGACGCGGGCTCTGTCCCCCGTTGGAAATGATGTCCGAGCACTGGAAAATTAGGATGTTTCGCAATCGCTGGCAGACGGTAAAAAGAGCAGTGCAGCGGATGGTAAGAGTCTGTTCAGTGTGAAGCACCACTTGCCAGCACATTTTGTCTCGGCAAACCATCACAATCCCGAGGTAAATCTTTGTTAACAAACTGCCTTTTCTACACATTTCAGGCCATCCACCTTCTGGTACTGGTGTTCCAGAACTCCCTCATCAAAAAGAAATCAAGGATAACCGCGATGGGATTTTTCAACATCGACAGAAAATGGTTGACAATGGTTAGTGCTCAACACACTTGACTCTCTACGCATGTCAACAGCACAATGACCACATAGGATACGTCACTTTCTTGACAACTTTGCTAATGCACATTGCCCTCAAACCGTTATGGTGTTTCCTGGCGACCAGTACCAGAAAAATTATGAATCTCGAGTGCAAATAACAGAATGCCCTGTCATCCTGGATGTTGAGGCAGACACGATCACGATTTTAAACTCCGTACTCCGTTCAAGGATGCCCACAGAGATATGTGGACGATAGCGTGAATTTTGGTCTGTGCAATGTTATCGGTGGCACTGAACCTTATCCCTGTTGTGTGCCGAAGTTCATCAAAAATGTGTTTCATCAACCTCACAGTGGTCAGATGCGAGGCTCCTAAAGTCCGGCAACATGAAAGGCATGCTCCCATCTGCACCTATCTTTCTACCATTTATCTTTTTAACAGATCGCAAGCAGTCTGTTTACAATAGCGGTGATCATTCTTCAGTTTGCGGAATCACACATGACAGCTGACAACGCGAGAGATGCAGCGGAAACATTCCCGTACGACGAGCAGTGAGGAGAAGCGGGAGCACGATCGAAACACACAAAAAGCACCTTGCGGAATCACACATGACAGCTGACAACGTGAGAGATGCAGCGGAAACATTCCCGTACGACAAGCAGTGAGGAGAAGCGGAAGCACGATCGAAACACACGAAAAGCACCTTTGAACAAATTGAGTGCAGAAGACGCCCACTGAAATCCGATGAACTGAGGACTGTTCCATTTTTTTTGTCATTTGTTCACACCGTCTTAATGTGATCAAGTTTGAGAGTCCATGGGTGTCGCAGTGAGTTCGCTCGTGTGGATGTGTTGTAACAGGGTGGCAAGTGGAGTGCCCATACATCATCTGAGCAAAATATAAGGTCATTTTCATCCACCGGAGAAGAAAAAAAGTAAAAATACCTGCAGGTTACATCGATTGTTTCCAATTTTTTTTTTTTGGTGAACAATTCGAAAAGTTACGACTTTGGTTACTCGCACTGCTTAAAGCTATGACAAGAATTGGCAGTGCACACAAGTCGAGCTGAGCACATGATCAAGACCTTTGACCAGCCTCCTCAGAGGATGACACAGCAATGGGCACGGGCTGGTCCGGCAGAATCGAATTTCCTGCAACCGAACTGCCCTTTTTGTCGTAAAGACGAATGAAAGTGAGATGTACTAGATGAGTGTTGAGTAAATGTTTCATTCTTAACCATCCTGTGCATATTTTGTTCTTATTTAATGCTTTAAATCCACAGAGCACCAGAATGGACAGAGTCTGTGCACAAAACAGATGGCACACATCGCCGAAAAGATTTTTGATTTTTCGCTAGTATTTTTCTCTTCTTGGCCATGAAATGGTGATGTGTTTCGACCAGGTCCCATTGGTGATTTTCTCAATAACTGCACATCACAATCAGCTTTGAACGTCTTGACGATGAAGTTGTTGACGTTGACAGCACCAACTTCAAAGCTAATTTGCAGTGATTGAGAATAGAATCACCAATCGGATCAGGTTTGAACGCCACAGCGAACAGTGACCAAGATGAGGAAAACGGCAAGAGAATCGCTTTTGTTGTTGGTGATGCCAAACTTCTATCAAAATTTAGACCCCCAAATTTGCACTACCCCCAACTGAAATACTACATAAGTCCAACTGAAATACTACCCCCACCCTGGGGACCTTTCAATTTGGGAGTGTCTGGTCACCACTTTTTCTGGTGTGTTGAATATTACACCGTCAAAGTCCCCGACATCAATTTGCAAGGATGCTGGATAAACGTAGATGGTTTTTTTGGTAACACAACTTATTCATTCTTTTCAGTGGGTGAAAATATCACAATTCATGCTTATGGGTTGTCTGATGTCACAGTAATTTGTGCTTTTTGAAAATTAATGAAAATTAATCTGCGGTTGGTCTTGATCTGCGGATCGGCGAGTGGTGATGTCGTTGACTTTGTCATTCGCATGAGCAGTATCGATGTGAATCCAAATGTTTGTAGTCAACCAGCTCATCACTCGTCGATCCGCGGATAGAGGCGATCCGCCGATATATTTTCATTTTGGAAATCGGCCAAACAATTCGTGCTTTTTTGGTTGTTGGGGAATATCAGCCAAACGCCAAACTATTCCTCCTGATGACACAAACGTCGGCATTACAAACGAAGGTGGATGAATGTTGACCTCTTCCATAAAAAAGCACTCTGCCCTGAGGTCACAAGGCAATTCTCAGTGTTGTTTGCTCTTGCCAGGGGTTTGCCCAAGCAGATGCCAACTCAAGGTCGTTTCCCCCAGTGATATCCAGTGGTGCAATGGTAAAATTTTCCCAGACCATACTCTACTCTACCCACATACCCGATAGGAAAAAAGTGGCCAGCCCATATGCCTAATGTAAAATCATTGGTAATTTTCTATTCTCAGGCCATACTGCGTCAGCTGACATATTTAGTAGACCATACTCGGTGCGAGGCCGCATGGCTTCCATTCCTCCATTACACCACTGGTGATATCTTGCTAATATCTTTTTTTGAAAAAGAGCACTTGTTTCCAAGAAAAACTTACAGGCATTGTGGTGACACCATCTTCATCCAACCAAATCTGCAACATAGTAAAGAAAGAAAAAACAATACAATTGTGAGAACATTCGAAATTGCTGCATTTTGTTGGCAGACAGATTTGCAAATAAAAAATGTTGATCAGAGGAACACAGCAGTGCCACTATGGAGGCCAGGTGTGCAAGGCTGCCAGATTCTTATTTTATAGTTTTCCCATTTGAAGCAAATGCAGCAGATTGGAGCAATGAAATCGCCAATTGATTTTTGACATCTTTATCACCTGGATAAGTTTTTCAGCAGAAAAAGCACAATGTGTGCTCACACTGCTGTAGCTTTATGGAGAACCTAAAATCTGTTAGTATATCCTGGTTGTCAATTGCAGCATCAACAGGCTCCATGTGAAATAATGTAATGCATGTTTTGTTTGCGACTAGTTGCACTGCAGTTCATTTTTTTGCGATTGGTTGCACTGCAGTCATTTTGTTTACGATACGTTGCACTGCATTTCATTTTGTTTACGATAAGTTGCACTGCAGTTCATTTTGTTTGCGATTAAGTGCACCGCAGTTCAATTTGTTTACGATACGTTGCACTGCAGTTCATTTTGTTTACGATAAGTTGCACTGCAGTTCATTTTGTTTACGATAAGTTGCACTGCAGTTCATTTTGTTTACGATAAGTTGCACTGCAGTTCATTTTGTTTGCATTAGTTGCACTGCAGTTCATTCTGTTTGCGATTAAGTGCACGGCAGTTCAATTTGTTTACGGTACGTTGCACTGCAGTTCATTTTGTTTCCGATAAGTTGCACTGCAGTTCAATTTGTTTACGATAAGTTGCACTGCAGTTCAATTTGTTTACGATACGTTGCACTGCAGTTCATTTTGTTTACGATAATACGATAAGTTGCACTGCAGTTCAATTTGTTTACGATACGTTGCACTGCAGTTCATTTTGTTTACGATAAGTTGCACTGCAGTTCAATTTGTTTACGATAAGTTGCACTGCAGTTCAATTTGTTTACGATAAGTTGCACTGCAGTTCATTTTGTTTCCGATAAGTTGCACTGCAGTTCAATTTGTTTACGATAATACGATAAGTTGCACTGCAGTTCAATTTGTTTACGATACGTTGCACTGCAGTTCATTTTGTTTACGATAAGTTGCACTGCAGTTCAATTTGTTTACGATAAGTTGCACTGCAGTTCAATTTGTTTACGATAAGTTGCACTGCAGTTCATTTTGTTTCCGATAAGTTGCACTGCAGTTCAATTTGTTTACGATAAGTTGCACTGCAGTTCAATTTGTTTACGATACGTTGCACTGCAGTTCATTTTGTTTACGATAAGTTGCACTGCAGTTCAATTTGTTTACGATAAGTTGCACTGCAGTTCAATTTGTTTACGATACGTTGCACTGCAGTTCATTTTGTTTACGATAAGTTGCACTGCAGTTCAATTTGTTTACGATAAGTTGCACCGCAGTTCAATTTGTTTACGATACGTTGCACTGCAGTTCATTTTGTTTACGATAAGTTGCACTGCAGTTCAATTTGTTTACGATAAGTTGCACTGCAGTTCAATTTGTTTACGATACGTTGCACTGCAGTTCATTTTGTTTCCGATAAGTTGCACTGCAGTTCCCGATAAGTTGCACTGCAGTTCATTTTTGTTTGCGATTAAGTGCACTGCAGTTCATTTTGTTTACGATACGTTGCACTGCAGTTCATTTTGTTTATGATACATTGCACTGCAGTTCATTTTGTTTACGATAAGTTGCACTGCAGTTCATTTTGTTTACGATAAGTTGCACTGCAGTTCATTTTGTTTGCATTAGTTGCACTGCAGTTCATTCTGTTTGCGATTAAGTGCACCGCAGTTCAATTTGTTTACGTTTACGGTACGTTGCACTGCAGTTTATTTTGTTTGCGATTAGTTGCACCACAGCTCGTTTTGTTTGCCATTTAGTTGCACTGCAGTTGATTTTGTGTGCTTTTTGAACCGCAGTTAATTTTGCACGCAATTTGTTGCACTGCAATTCGTTTTGCTGGCGATCTGTTGCACCCCAGCTTGTTTTGCTTGTGATTTGTTGCACTGCAATTTGTTTCCGTTGCAATTTGTGCACCGCAGTTCTTTCTGCTTGTGATTTGTTGTACCACAGTTCAAAATGCTTGTAATTTGTGCACCACAGTTCGTTTTGCTTGCCATTTGTTGCGCCTCAGTTCATTTAGCTTGCAATTTAATGTTCGTCAGTTCATTTGGCGAACTCTGTCGTGAAGAAATACAGATCACATCCCGATTCTACTTTATCTAGGCATTTACACATTCGCAGCTAGTAACTGTGCAATTACTTGTCTCAAATTCATCAACGAGAAACAGTTTCATTTCCATTCCGCATAATTTTCATTCAAATTCTCTAAGTGGCGTATAGAAAACCAAACAAAAAAATCCCATTGCTGCACGGAGCTAGCAATGATGAAGCCCTACATGAAAAAAGGCTGTGTAAAGCCGAATTGGGGAATGGATCATACACCAAACTAACCAATGGTGCAGTTTTAGGTTGAGAATTGTGGCGCGGTCGACTAGTCGCAGAAACCAAACCAGATTTAGAAATTGGCTTTGAAGACTCGGCCCTAACCCTTGTCTCCGTTTGTAAAGACAGTAAGATAATGTCAATTTTTGGAGATGAGTCTGAGCTCCTCGGCTAAAAGCGCATCCTCAATTTTTGCCAAGATCTCAACAAGATCTCAACACTTGCACAGCCTTGTGTGAGTAGAATGATTCCGTCAATAAAATCCCATTAACAAATTCACTGGTTTACAAGGCCACTCGGACTTAATTTTTTTTCTCATCGACATCCCTCTCTCCCTCCATCGACAGAAAAATCAGCAACGAAAATTAAGAAGTACAAATTGTTATCAAGGCAACCTGCAAGAGCATTATTTCTCTTGCTTAGCCCTGCTCGCAGGGTTGATTCAGACCTGACAATATCAGTTTCAAAAAAAAAAAACAGCTCAAAAACAGCAAAATAGCAATTTACATTTCGATGACAAGTAAAATTGTGCAGAAATGATAGAGCATCTGTGATAATAATACAAATGCCAGCGTTATCTGCAGCAAGAGTCAACGCAGGAAAAATTAAAAAAAAATTGTAAAACTGCAGGCAGAAAATTCTGCTGCACTGTAGGTTCACACTTCCAGCGAGCACACTTTTCGCTCGGATCGCTGAGAATCTGCCTGCCGTGCACTCTACACTCATCTAGTCATGTGATAGTTGTCAATTATTTTTTATTTTAATCTGTCTTCATCGCGTGTTTGTCTTTACCACCGTCATCAATGTCATCTGTTTTCACCTCGAAATCCAATCTCCATAAATCGGAGGTAAGTTGAGTGCCACATTGTGAAGTGCGATGTATTACTGAATAATGGATGTCATGTTTCCCGTGGACAAAATTTTTCCACTCTCTATTGGGATTGAGGATGAATTAAATTCACGCTTTTGAACCACGCCCTTGAATTCCTGATGAAAAATTGGTCCATTTCTTCAAGGAAAATCAATTGAGGTGATTTTCGGTGAGTTGAGCCCTTGGGAAAATTTTAGTTTCCGATATTTCCAAATCCGGAAGAACAAGGTTCTTGGATTGCCCAGGAGGAAGAGAGTAGGGATTAATTTACATTGTGGAGAGGAATGAGAAGCCAGGATGAGAATTTTGGGAAGGAAGCCAATGTGAGAGACAAGTTCTCTTTGTGTGAAACTGAATTGGTATAAACTTTTGAGAAGGTTTGCCAGACGATGAGAATTCTTGAAACTCGACATTGTGGGGAGAGGAGCTCAGGAGTTTCAAGACACGCAATTCCCGTGTGCCTTCTCTTTTCTCCCTCGCTCGGGATACTGGGTCAGAAGTTATAGATAACTGAAATACGGCAATGTCAGAGATATCCAACAGCTTCTGACGCTTCACAATTTCTGGAAAGGCATTGAGGTAACATGAAGGTTGTGGCGGCTCGCAAAGAAAGTCTTTTTGGGACGAGTTTTTTTGCGCATTCCACCAGGAAAGAACTGTATATTCTCTCTAAAATCAGTCTCTTGGACGCGGGACATGTAAATATTCGCATGAACCATGTTTGGCTTCAAGAATTCTTTGAAGTGTTAAAGAAGTGATAATTCCTGCAATTGAATTGCTGTTGGATCTCCTTTGTTTATAATTTTGCCGCATACTCCCATCCGATGTCATCTGACCTTTTCCTTTTTACCCACCGCTTTAACCCATTGCTACGAAAATCGGCTCTGAAAATCCGAGTGGAAATGTTTCAGTGAAACTGCGAATCAATTGTAAATAAACGAAAGGGCAGAAAATCCTTCGGTCAGTTTTTCTTTCTACTTTTGAAAACCAAGACGTTGCAGTTTGATTTTATCTCCGAATTACCACTTTTCAAGCATCCCAAGCTGGCACATTTCCATTCGAATTCCCACTTTCAAGTATATTCCTCTGCACAGCTGACATATTCCTGTCCTAATTCCTACTTTTCAAGCACGCTCAGCTAACATATTCCTATCTAAACTCCAACTTTTCAAGCATGCTCAGCTGGCATATTCTTCTTCAAATTCCCACTTTTCAAGCATGCTCAGCTGGAATATTCAGACAGAGAAAGAGAGGAGAAACGGATCAAGGTTTCTTTTGCTTTCAAATTTTCTTCCTTGTCCTTTTTGTCCTTTTTGAATGTCCTTTTTCAATAACCTGCACCATAGGCATTGTATCATGGCCATGGCCGACGCCTTTATTCGGGGGTAGTGTCAGCCAATCCATGGGACATGCCGAAAATGTGCACCTTCTCACATGAGGACAACCCCCGATTGTTTTCAGAAAGGTCATCCTGCCAGGGATATCTGGAACAACTCTCACAGCTTCTTGCCATCTCTTGATTTTTCAAATGCTGCGAGCTGTGATTCGGATGACTGCTTATCACACTGGCGGTCAGTTTGCTGCCAGTCGTGGAAAAATCCAATTGAATCGCAGCTTGGTTATTTGGATAAAACACCATAAATTCCATTGGAAGTGACAAATTGGCCTTCTCAAATCCAGAGGGACAGAGACACAGCAATGTTATCAATTTGCTGCTGATGGTGCGAAATGAATGCAGTGATAATCGACATCTGTTGAAATAAAACATCTCTATCAACATCTTCATCAAATTCTGCATCCAACTCGCAACATGTGACAGAAAAAACTGCTACATCGGAAATAAACCTGATGGATTTTGTGATGCATTTTCGCAAAATGTGATGCGTTTCTTGTTTCATCACATGGTGCATCCTCCCTCGGCGAGGCACAGTAAACGAGGTCGGAAAGAGAGACTTGGTGGCCAGTCTCTTAGTCCTTCAGATGGGACTTTAAGAAGGAGGTCCCGTGTGCAGTATCACACTGCGCACAGGGGCGGACTGGCCCACCGGGCGATGGGGCGATCGCCCGGGGGGCCAAGGTGCCGTCAGGGGCCAAAAAATCTGGATAATTTTGCCCGTCGGGCGTCTTCATTTTTCTTTCCTCCGTTGTCCAGAGAGACTGGGAGTTTTGAACACCTGACTGCATCCAAACAAAATATTCAATTTTAGATATCTCAAAACTCAATTTTGCGCTTTTCACAAACATGTTTGGGCATTTTGCTGTTGTTCGGCGCCTTCTCGCCTTCTTGGTCTGGAAAATTTGCCTTCACTCGAAAGCAAAGTTCGCTCGTCCCGCGTCCATTTGGTGCTGTTTTGTGCTGGGCCAGTTCGCCTCTGTTGCAAGACAAACTGCCTGCATTGCTACAGGAGCGGGCAGAATACCTTTTTTCCCAATAAAAGACGTGTTCTTTTTTTCGTGTGTTGCCAACGCAGGGCGGGGCCCGGCCTCCCCAGTCACTGTTTGATATCCGGTAGCTCGGGTAACGGTAGCTCGGACCAACCGTTTCCGGGACCGGCGAAACTAACGAGAGTTATTCTTGTTTTTCCCCAGGTTGTGCCATGCCATTTCGTTTTTTCCCCGGGCTGTCATTTTAACCGCATCATTTTTTTTACGGACTTATCAAAAGTCCTCGAACATTGGCGATATTTTGAAGGACTTGTTATGACAGGGGCCATCTGATTTCAACAGGGCTTGGTGCAACTTCACGCTTCACACGAGTGTCATGATGTTTTTACGGCTCCTGAGTTAATAACAACCTATACCTATGAATGTTCGAAGACTTTTGACGAGGAGCGTATAACAACGCCAACGAATTTTTCTGAATTCCACCCCCTACGCTCGAACCTTGGATTACCATTACAGGGATGGAATCTGAAAATTAAGAAAACGTGTCCCCAAAAACTGCTCTTGTTTCTGTTTCTTTTTAGAAACATCTCTTGCAACTGCAATCATTTGGCTTAAACAACGACAGAGGTGGGCGTTAAATCCAATCGGCTGCAACGTCTGTTGCATCCATTAGGTACCAACATCACGTGATTTTTCATTTTTAAATGCGAACCTCGACTATTACTTCTGACAGGTTCTGGAAAAAGATAAACATTTGTGCTTTTATTTCACAGGAGAAATGGAAACCACGATTTCCATGTCTCCACTTTTAAAATTGCAATCGAAACTTTTTCCATCCTTGCGAAATTGCGAAAAAGGGACCCATGCATGTTATACACTGTGGAGACTGTTAAAAAGATAGCTTGTGGAATGTTATTATTCTTGTCATTTCCAGAAAATTTCGTGGCTGCAGGGCGAACACTCATTCGAGCTGAATTAGTCATTGCATGCGCATTCATCGCGAGAGCTCTCTCGTATTCAGCCGCAGCCAAAGTCGCAGGAGGGAGGCATATGTTGCGCCTCCTGAGCAGCCTGTCTGCATACGTGGGATGGCCATGGCACTTGAACGTGGCGACAACATTAAATTTACAATTTTCTTGCTGCAAATAAACTTTAAACACTCAGTATTTTTGGTTTTCTATGAATTAAAATGTGGGGCCAATTTTATAGCCAGCCCGGTGGGCCAACTGGTAGCCAGTCCGCCCCTGACTGCGCATGTTAAAGAACACCTAGCTCCAAGTCCAAGACAGTGGCTTGGCAGGTTACACAACAGAGAAGCCACATCTCACAAATCACACATCTCACTGCTCTGCAGAGCACGACTCTCTCCGGGAAAACCTGCGGGTTGATGTGAATATGCCGTAAAACTGATCCGAGCCGTTTCAGTTGAATGCAGAGCAGAATTGGGCTACGATTATGGGGCATAGTTCTCCTTGCGAGCCCAAGGTGTGTGCAACAAGGTAAATAGTCGGAC
>JASGXE010006488.1:0-22411 GCA_030068105.1 Sinentomon sp. SZTP_YWyxl
ATAGCCATATTCAAAAATATTCAAAAAAGGTGCTGTCAACGACCCATCCAATTATCGCCCAATTTCGTTAACCTGCATCATTAGTAAGATTTTCGAACACATTCTCTGCACCAATATCTATCGCCATCTCGACTCTGTAGAATTTCTGACCGCCAGCCAACACGGGTTCTGAAAAAGCCTATCCTGTGAAACTCAACTAATGGGACTTTTGGACGACCTTTCAAAATCCATGGACTTGCGACAAACCACCCACGGCGTTTTTATTGACTTCCAGAAAGCCTTCGATAAGGTTGCGCACGATCTGCTAATGGTGAAACTTCAGCATCTGAATCTAGATCCATGGTGTATAATCTCGTGTGCTCCTTTTTAGTTGGTAGATCCCAAGTTGTCCGTGTAGGCAACCAAACATCTAACCCAATCCCGGTATCTTCCGGCGTCCCACAAGGTAGTGTTCTTGGCCCTTTACTTTTCCTCATATTTATCAACGACCTGACCACATCTCTCTCTAGTAAGGCCCGGCTATTTGCCGATGACTGCATGCTATATCGTGTAATTGCTTCCCCGTATGACTCCTTCTTGTTACAAAATGACCTTCATCTAATTGCGACCTGGTGTACGACTTGGAAGATGGTGATCAACATTGATAAGTGCAAGTCTATGTGCATTTCAAGGACTTCCAAACCCCCTACGAACACATATGTTATTCATGGTAGCCCAGTTGAAGACGTTAAACTTTTCCAATATCTTGGCGTTGGCATAACAATTTCTTCTGACCTCCAATGGTGGCCGCATATCCAAAATATTGTATCAAGGGCACACAGAACATTAGGCTTCATCAAACGAACCTTCTCGCATTGTTCGGCTGCCGCGAAGATCAAGGCCTATAAATCCCTTGTCCGCCCTCTCCTGGAGTACGCCTGCAGCGTTTGGGATCCCTTCAACGTGGACGAAATTCTCCTTCTCGAAGGATTATTTCTAACACTTATGACCAAAAGGCTAGTGTCTCTCTAATCAAGAAAACCCTGGGCCTGCCAAACCTGCGCGATCGCAGGCATGTTCATCGCCTCTCTCTATTTCACCATATCATCAATGGCCATTCAGGCTTAATGCCGGAATGTTATCGTAACCCCCCACCGAGATTTTATAATAACAACAGCAAGGCTCTTGCCAGACCCTTCTGCCACTCAAACCCTTACTTCAGTTCATTTTTCCCAAAAACTATAGCCAATTGGAACTCTTCCAGAGAACGTGGTCCAGTCGCCCTCCCATAACATATTTGTCAAAAATACGAAATGCTTGATAGATAGCTTGATATGATTTTTTTTCCTTGCAATGTATTCTCTTGCTGTGAAAACTCCGTGGCGAATATGCTCCTGAGGTGGCGGGAAATGGCCGCACATCAGGGCCGGGTGTCAGATCCGGTTGTTTTTTTTTTTTTCGTGGGTTGGTGACGTTTTTTATTTTTTTTTGCCACTTGCGGTGGCGAATTTGCCACTGAATTTATTATTTTGTTTATTGAAAATTAATATTATTATTTTTTATTTCTTCTTTTATACTATCCTTTCATCATTATGTTTCATCATGTCAAATGTTCGCCCTCTTTCTCTGCATATTTTTTTTATCTCCACCAAACATTGTATTTGTGGAGCTAATAAAGATTGATTGATTGATTGATTGAAAGCATGAGAAAATCTAAAATCGGTTATCAGAGTTCATTTTTGTGAAAAACCTGGTATCCAAGCCGCAAAGTTTGGTGTTTCCGTGCAGCATCGGATCGAGCGAAAGGTGTGCAGACACTGAATAAAATGTTGAAATTTAGGGTTCATTTTGGGTGAAAATTGCTGCTCGAGGGGAATTCGTGCTCCAGGGCAGCATCAAACAGAGCGGAATTGGTGCCAGGTTCAGACGCTGGAGATTTTTGAAATTTGAGGTTCATTTTGGAGACAAAATTGGTGTTCCAGAGGCCCAAATTGGCGTTCCAGGGTGGCATCGGATCGACCGATACGGGCGCAGACGCTTGAGAAATTTTTAAATTTTGGGGTTTATTTTGGAGGCGAATTGGTGTTCCAGGGCGGCATCGGATCGAGCGAAAGGGGTGCAGACACTGAAAAAATGTTGAAATTATCGGGTTAATTTTGTGTGAAAATTTCTGTTCCATGGCCCCAAATTGGTGTTTCAAGGCGGCATCGGACGGAGCGGAAAGGGTTCACGCTCAGATGCTGGAGAAATTTTGAAATTTTTGGGTTCATTTTGGGGGCAAATTGGTGTTCCAGAGGCGGCAATTGGAGTTCCAGGACGGCATCGGATAGAGAGAAAGGGGTGCAGACGAAGGCGACTAACTGAGGGCGAGGTGGGCCGCAGAGAGGGCGTCGTTGGACCTCGGCTCCCCAGTTCAATTTTTGTTTTGGCGCCCTTCCAAACTTGCCGCCCATGGCGCTTGCCCATATCTGCCCCCCTTCCTACGGTACTGTTCAATCCTCTTATATCCTTCTTTCTTCGGCCGCTGTCTTGACCACCTCATCATCCTGCAAATATCTTGGTGTGACACTTACATGCGACCTGTCCTGGAAATTGCATACAAATACTATTGCACGTAACGCCAATTTTGCTCTTCTCAAAATCAGACGCCTATTCAAATCCACTGGACATTTGGCCTCCGCGGACATCGCCTCAGCACGTTTTTCCGCCAGACATTTAGCCGCAACTTGGAAAACATGCACTGGACAGGGTGTTAACATAGAAAACATGCACTGGACAAGAAAACATGCACTGGACAGGGTGTTAACATAGGAAACATGCACTGGTAAAGGTGTTTTCATGGAAAAGACATACTGGACAGGGTGTTAGCGTGGAAAACACGCACTGGACAGTGTGTTAACCTGTATAACACACAGTGGACAGGGCCCTAACATAGGAAACATGCACTGGACAAGATGATAACATGGAAAAGACACACTGGACAGGGTGTTAACCTAGAAAACACACACTGGACAGGGCGTTAACATAGGAAACATGCACTGGACAAAGTGTTAGGTTCGTAACATGGAAAAGGCACACTGGACAGGGTGATAACATAGTAAACATGCACTGGACAGGGTGTTAACATAGAAAACACGCACTGGACAGGGTGTTAACCTATAAAAACACACTGGACAGGGCGTTAACATAAGAAACACTCACTGGACAAGGTGTTAACATGGAAAAGACACACTGGACAGGGTGCTAACATGGAAAAGACACACTGAACATTGTTTACATGATGTTTGTTCTGTGTAAACACCCTGTCCAGTACGTGTTTCCTATGTTTGCATCCTATCCTGTGATTGTTTTCTGTGTTAACACCATTTCCACTGCGTGTTTTCGATGTTAACACCCTGTCCAGTGTGTCTTTTACATGTCAACTCCTTGTCCAGTGTGTGTCTTTACAGGTTAACGCCCTGTCTAGTGCGTGTTTTCTTTATTCACACCCTGTCGTGTGTCTTTTCCATGTTAACACCTTGTCCAGTTTGTGTTTTATTGGTTAACACCCTGTCCAGTGTGTCTTTTCCATGTTAACACCCTGTCCACTGCGTGTTTCCCATGTTACACCCTGTCCAGTGCGTGTTTTCTATGTTAATACTCTGTCCAGTGTGTCTTTTCCATGTTAACACCTTGTCTAGTGCATGTTTCCCATGTTGTGGTGAAATGACTGGTGTAAAAACATGGCGAGGAGATGTCTGTGGAGGCCAAATGCCTGTTGACCAAATGTCGCAAGTGCATTTCTGTGCGATCAGAATAATTGTGTAAGAGTGTCAAATTTTAAGATCCCTGACTCGTCCAGTGTCCAGTGCATCATTCAGTGTTTTAATCGTTCTGTCCAGTGTTCAGTGTTTTCGACGCACCCGGTGGATGTCACTGTGGAGTGTGGGAGTGCAGAAGTGGACGGCTGGATGCACATGGCAAAGACCCCTTTTTAGATTCTGCCTCAATTGTGGACATTTTGCTTCAAGGGTTGCTAATATTTTTTGGCATATACCTAAATCCTATGTTTTCATTATTCTGATTATGAATCAGGAATTGCATACCAGAAATGAATGATCTGGGGGACTATTATCTCACTGCTTGACTCTAATAATTTGTCATGATGACATATCACGATCTGCCTGATGTACCTACAGGGAAGAAAAAAAGATTGCCGGGTGTCTTTTTTTCTTTCAAATCTTAAATGCATGACCATTGACCACCCATCGCTTCTGAGGTTTTCATAAACCCCTTTGGTTTCCCTCATGCCAGGGTTGTTCGTTGAAACGTTCTGTTTAAAACAATCTGGTTTAAACATGTTTTAAACAACGGCTTGTTCAAAACAGTTTGTTTAAAACAAAATAATTGTGTTTTAAACATGTTTGAATCTGCTCATTTAATCATTTTTCAATATTTTTCTGTTATTCTTATCAATGAAACCATTATTGTTGCCTTTACCATTGTCAGTAAATTGTTGCAAAATTAGCCTTGGCTGCTTTTGGAACATGTGTAAAACTGTTTAAAACACATTTTAAACAATGCAAAAAACAGATGGAGAAAAAAAACGTTTAAAACAAAAATAAAACATGTTTCAAATGTTTAAAACGTTTTTTTATGTTTAAAAAAAACATGTTTTTTCCAACCCTGCCTCATGCAAGCATTTCATGACCAGTTACTACTGGCTGCTGCGGCCATCCCAATGCTTTACATATAACCGACAATCTTTTTTTCGCACTGTACATGGATAGATAGCCAACAAAATAACGGAGAAGAGGCCTATTTCTTCCCAAGATTGTGGAATCATGCATTTATTCAGAAGTTTTCTATCGATTATACTCTTACAGTGACATGACAGAAGGAAGACACCACTGCCTATGTTCTGCTGCAGAAATTTTGGATTTGCTGGAAAATGGAAATTTATCAGACTTGGAGGTCAGTGAGAGTGACTATGACAACTACCAGCCCGTCATTGATAAATAACACGGTTCAAGCATCATCATCAACTGATAGCTCAAGTGACGATGAAGAAGTGAGCCAGGAGCAAGATACCGCTATCCATGCACCAAAAGCACCGCGTCGTCTATCCGTTGGAAAAAGGCTGCATTTCTCCCACCAGATAGCTCATTCCAAGTGCCTCCTCTACCTGCTTCGGCCACAATTGATGACAATGAAAATGTTTCCAGATACTTTCTGCGGTAGTTCTCCTTGGCCCTCTTCGATCAAATGGCGACTTGCACCAACCTGTATTCTGTGAAACAAACCGTCACCTCCATTGGAACTACAGGCAGGGAGCTCAGGGTGAGTGAAATTTAATTGCCAGTACCTAAACCGACTACCACAGTTCGCAAAATGTGCGATCCACAACAGTGGAAGCCAAATCGCCTCGAGGGCAACTTGAAAATGTAGATTTCCCCATGCAAAATGAATAGGTACAAAACTTGCCAAGATAGGTAGGTACCTACCTAATTATAATATTTCAGGTCAGTTTGGTATGCACATACTGGTGGGCAACCTTTCCTTTCCGAGAGTACGCATGTACCTACTGGAAATCTGAAACAAGGAATGATCTTATTGCCGATGCTATGCTAGGAAAGCGCTTTTTCAAACTCCGGTCGAATCTGCATGCAGTCGACAATGACACCGATGTCAATGCTGAGGACAAATTCTGGATGGTTCATCCGGTTTTGGATGCCGTCAGAGTCAGATCAAGATGTCTGCAACTCGAATTGGAGGAAAACTGTTAAGTGGACGAGCAAATGGAACCATTCAAAGGCCATGCAAATTTCAAGGTGTACACTATGTCAAGAGTGTCGTCGCCGTGGGGTGCAAAGTTTTTCGTTCTTTATGGAGAGAGCGGTATGGCTTACGAGTTTCTTGAATTCCAGGGTTCAACAATGAAGATAGACTAGGATATCAAAGCCAGTCTGGGTGCTTCTGCAGGTATTATTGCACAGCTTTCCAAATGCCTGCCTGAAGATCGCTGCTACAAGGTATGTTTCGATAACTTCTTCATGTCAATCCCGCTCATCGGATACCTGTTAGGGCTTGGAATTTTTGGAACTGGAACCATTCGTACGAACAGGATCCCAGGAGTTGGCAACGTTTTGTCATCCGAGAAGGTTTTGAAAAAGGCTGGAAGAGGGGCGATGAAAGAAGCTGTGACCTGGGAATCAGATGTCGTAGTCGCCCATAGGTTGGACGGGGGAGTTGTCCAGTTGGCTCCATCGCTGCCTGGAATTTGGGAAGTTGACAAGGTGAAGCGATTTGATAAAAAGAAGAGAGAATATCTGCAGGCGGATCATCCCAATGTTGTTAAGAAATACAACAATGCCAGCATGGGAGGTGTAGATAAGATGGATTTCCTCATCTCTATAAGCAGGTTTTTCATTAGATCTCGAAAGTGGCCTCTTCGACTCATTTTTCATTCAGTTGATCTGGCAGTTGTAAATTGTTCGCGGGAGTATGTCAAAGATTGCAAGACACTGTCAATTGCACAGAAGAATTGTCTGGATCTTCTCAATTCTAGGACGAACCTTGCAAAATCATTGATCTTTGCAGAATTTCTGCCGGGCGAAGTTGCAAGGGTTCGCAAGCGTGGGGGATGTCCACATTCATTGGATGTGGCTGAACCTCAAGCGAAAATCACAGGGTGACACCATCAGCTGATGCAAGCACGGGAAAACTATCATTTCATCTGTGGTGACCAAATGCCATTTGACACCGAACACCAAATTCATCTGGTCAGGGTTGGCTTGGAAAAATTGCTGCACGTGCATTTGTCCACTCACACAGAACTGCGAGGATTCTTTGATTGATAAAGTATTCAAAGCATTTGCAGTATCCTTTGCTAGATGCATGTCAACATTAGTATGAAAAAGTGTGATGTTCGGTGGGCGAAATATTTCCACTGCAGATGTGCGAGCGTCATTGTCTGATTTTCTGCCACTCACCATGCCTCAAGTTCGCCAGAGGCAAGTCATTTTCGGCTTCACTGATATTATCAGATTGGCCATCGTCAGCTTCGCTGTCACCACCTTCATATTCACCAGAGCTGTCGTCACTTTCAGTTCCATCTGAGTCAAAATCTGAATCCATTGTGTCACAGCAGCCAAAGAACCAAAACTTTCAGGACCGAAAAACAGCAAACAAAATGGCACCCTGCTAAGCTAACAAAACCCAGAATGCAAACAGTCAGCCGAATTTGCTCCTCGGCCACCCTGCTCCTACTTTGTGTTTGTTCTCTCTGTCTCTCTTTGAAAGAAGTGTCCAATTCACCAGATCAAAAACTACATGTATTTCTCCCATTTAAGCACGCCACTATTGGCGTGTTTCTCTCGGTTTCTCTTCAGTTTTCTTCCAATAAAATTTGAACGGGTGGGGCTAGGAAAAAAAACAAAAAAGTGTCCAATCTGCCAGATGGAGACCTGTCATATGAGCCCACAATGTCAGATTTCTGACCATCCATTTGATTTCTACAGGCTTTGATCCACTATTGGTGTGCTGGTGGATTGGCCTCTTTTTTTGAAACGCCAGTATTGGCGTGGTGGTGGATTGAACATTTTTTCTCGCTTTCTTCTGGTGGATTCAGCACATCACCGTTGCACGCCAATAGTGGTGTGCTGGTCTTTTGAACACTGTTCTCATTTTGGATCTGGAGTTCAAGGGGTTAATAAAGTTTGGCTGAAAGTGCCAAGAAACTATTTGCTGTGATTTTTTAAAGAGACGTTATGCCAAAGTTTTTCCGCTCAAAAAGCAACTTTATAAGTGGTGATTTTTTTGGCCTCATATAAAAGTCAAAGGTATAAACTAGGTATTTCAAACCTGACAAGTTTTTATAATTTTATTGAAACATTTCTTAAACTCTTGGCAGGGCTCCCTTTTTCGCTTTTTTTATTCTTTCTTGGAGCATAACAGCTCGAAACCATACCTACCAGCAAATTACCTAGTGACCAAATTACCCCATCTTACCCTAGCGATTTTATTGATGACTGAAAAAATTGGCGTCTGAAAGGGATATGTTATATTTTGTTGTTTATTGGACTTGTCACAATGTGCCACATGACAAACGTTTATTGACAGAACCTATGAATGAAAATTTGGATAGTGACCTTTTGTCCGATCGCTTGATTGACAGCAAAACTTGGCCTCTTCAATATACTGATGCTAGAGGAGGAGGCGAAAACCACGATGGGGAATTAACCATTTTTGGCCAACATATTTGACTTTGCGAGAATGTACTTCGACCTTTTTCCTTGGTGTTGTAAAGAATCCAGAAATCAGTTGACAGTTTATGAGAGCGGGAGGTTTAATGATCAAAAATTCTGATTATTTGCCAAATATTTGAGCTTCTGTCCTGATGTTCCAAGAACTGCGCTAAAATGGGGCCATGTATGACAAAGCGAATTCAATGGTGCAGGCCTGTAGTGTAAACTTTAGTGGCCTAGTGCACAAAACTGTGTCACCGAAACTAGATATCCCAAAATCGCACATTATATTTTGAATTACTGTCAGGACCGGGAGAGACCGTGAAGGTCGTACTGGCATTGCTTGCATTCGTAGATTAGTTGATTGCAGTGTGCAGAATTCCCAATGAAAAAGAAAACCAAAATTGGGAAATTCTTGCAACCTGAGGTGGCTTAAAGAGTTACAGCTATCTTCTTTTGTTTTTATCATCCTGACCATCTATCAAACATTTATCGAAAAATACACACACCACCCATAAAAGGCACACAAACAACTTACTTATGACCAAAATGAGAACGAAGAATGTATGAATGCAGGTATCAAACGGGAAACAAATTCAGGTTATTCAAACATGGAGACAAAAACCCAAAGAACATTCCCAACCCTGCAGGAGTCAGTTGCAACAAATGCCTGGCAAAGAATTTGTCTTCACAAACAACGGAAAACTATGGCTTTTCGTTTAAATACTCCCTCAATCAACTTGGCTAAACTGATACAGCCACAAAAACAATTATGACTCCCTGTCAAGCACCCACATTGGATCATGGGCGTCATCATTGTTTGTGCGCTGTACATCCCCCTGGGAGAGTGCATGCAGCCACGGCCAGGCATAGCGAATACATGATACCAGACAAAGTACAACCACAGAAACAATACTGGTTCACAAGTTCCAATGTTGGTAGGTTACTTGTCATTGAGAGTCACCATTGTTCTGAGAGAGTCACCATTGTTTCTGTGACAGCATCTGCAGTGTGCGATTTACGACTTCCAATGTGCAATTTGGCCGAAATTGGACCACAATGGAAAAATAACAGAATGTGATATGAGATTTGAGTCTGTGATTTGAGTGTCCGACTGGGTGTTCAGATTGGTGCGGACGAAAGAAAATTCAAGGTCCGATTCCGACTGTAATAACAAAATTAAAAAAAAAAAATTTTTTTCTGGCACGATGAGCAGATGACAGTCAGTTTTAAAATGTCAGAAATTTCAATTTTTCAAATTTCTTCAAGTTTCAGTTTTGGAAGTGCATCAGTCACGGACTGGTTGGACCGGATGTGTCGCGTCTGATGAATTCAGAATTGTTCCAGAGATTGGTTCTTCTCACAATTATTATTCTTCTTTGTGTTGGAAGTTGCCAGTTGCCATCAAATCTTGCACAAAAATGTGATGCAGCACATGATAGCAAGCATGTGTAAAGTGCTGTGCAACATGCAACGAGTCTACCAATCTCGATGATCAAGTGAGTGAACGAATTATGTTTTTGAATTTTCCAACTTCCAGCCCAATGAAACTCCAAACATCATTTTTAGTTTTTACCCACCTCCCGGACGTACCTTCCTACCTATGACGTTTCCATGTTTTGCAATTTTTTTTATTTCAAATTCGGCCACAAAGTGAATCACTGGGACAACAACTGGGTGGTGGGTGCCAGAGAAAGGAGGTCCAGTTGAAAAAAAAACAAAGATCTGTACTTTCCTTGCTGTGTTATTTTGCAAAATTGCTGGGACAAGGAAATGGAGCTCGTGGAAGCCTGGGTATGTACTTACCTTCTATGAACACAGGTGAATTTTGAGGTCAAGAGTGCCTGCCAAAAATGTTGTCATTGTCTTGTGATCCTATCATGCAGGCTGCCCATTCAAACTTGATGTCCTCTTGATCTTAAAAAAATGGCACAACTAAAAGCAAGGTGCTCAAATTACACCTCAATTTTTGGCATTGGTAGTGGTGAGGTGAAAAATCTTGTTTTTTTTTTGTTTGTGCGGGTCAGAAATCCAGAAACAAAAGCCCGATAGGCGATAACCCATGGTTACAGAAAGTCGTTTTGGGCTCAGGAGCAAGAAATTTTGAACCTGGTCATGGACGATTCGGAAGAGCTTTTTTTGCCCCAATAATATTTTCGTCCTCGACGGTAGTCAGCCAACACTGCACCCGTGAGCATTGCTTGCATATTCTGGATTTTTTGCAACTGTCAACTGAATAGCCTTCTGAAATACAGGGTATTCCAAAATTGACTATACACTTTTTTCTTCCTTCTGGGTTTCTTATACAGTTGAGGGGAAGTTGAAAGATGGCCATTTGCTTGATACCCTCTGAAGCAAAGGAAGAAGATCGTGTGTTCCTTGGAAGTTCACGTGAGTGACATGCAGGTGCAGCCATTACTTATGGACAGTCACCACCATGTTGCTCCGACCAGGAAAACAAAATTACGAACTGCACCAGAAATTTTTGTGAAACGCTGGTCAATGAACCACAGGCGCATGGAAGCGGTTGGCTTTTCTCTCGTAAGGCCATGGGAAAACATTGCAATGGTGCACGAAACGACCTGCTTTATTGACCAGGCTTGCACAAATTTCTGGTGCAGTTCGTAATTTTGTTTTCCCGGTCGGAGCAACGTGATGGTGATTGTCCCGAAATAACCGCTGCACCTGCATGACGTGGACTTCAGCGAGCGCACAATCTTCTTCCTCTGCTTCGTACGTTTATCTCTCAACTTACCCCCACCTTCACAAGAAACCTTTTGTATAGAAGGAGGAAGAAAAAAGTGTTTTGTTAATTTTGCAGGTAGGAAAAAAAAAAAACAACTTGAAGTGGGTATGGACCGAGTCCGAAACTTAAGGCGAACTTCTTTGGTTGGTTGTAAGTCTGTAATTTCTTCACTTTTTACTTGCAGATTATCTGTGTGGCAGGTTGTGATGGCTGCTACGACACCACAACTGAACGGCTGGTTATTGCTCCAGTCAGGCTGCCCACAACGTCATTGCAAGATTTCAGGGGAAGAAATATACCCCATATACCAATATTCCAATCTTCAAGGCCATGGAAGAGGAGAGGACTTCTTTATCCTTCCAACACCAGCAGCAGCAGCATCCTTCCCTCAATTTCAACCAGTCATCACCATGCCTGTGAGAGCTTACATTGTGTCTACAGAACCGACATACACCAGAAAGCGTCCAGTACCTCACGGTGAAGTGGTTATGCTTCGGTCTCCACCAGCCCAGGCTGTGCGAGTTCGATCCTCGAATCAGGTGCAGACATTTTCCATGATGCAGAAAATGGCGTGCATTCTTGCTCTCTTCGCAATGAAAACATCACCCTGTCAGATGCACATGCAGCAACCAAGGTGTTTGCAGATGTGTTGCAAACCTGGACTTGTGTGACCGACAGGAATTATCTGACCATACCTAGGTATCCTACCTGGGTTACTTTACTGCATCTATTTGGGCTGCCTGATCCACCTGTTGAAGTTTTTCTTCATTCTTGTGACCATGGACAGATTGCATTATTTTGAAGAAATTGGACAGCATCAACCAACTGCCTTGTTCGGTCCTGATGCAACAGGACAATGCTCTCCCAAATCACCCTGAAAGTGGGATTTCCAGAATGTGTTGCCTGCCCGATCATTGGATCAGCCATGGCCCACTGACACAACATCATGTGACGAGGACATTTCTGGTTTCATCACAGTGGAAGCCAGAAGCAACAACGTGAAACCGATGGCCCACTTAGTGGATGTTGTTCAACAGTCATGCCAGCTCATCACTTAGGCATCACCTGCCTATATCAACAGCAAGAGCAGCACCCTGGACCTACATACCTCCCCAATGACTGTGCTGTGGCAACCCATGGGATGCCTCGGATTTCTGGTAGGTACCCACTTATTGGCAAGCCCATGTAACACAAAACATGTCGTATTTACCTGCCTACATGTTTTAAGTTATCTGAGTATGAAGGCGGATCCAGATATTCTGAGAACTGCTCATCAAAATGTCTCGGCTACAATTCTGATCAAATGCACGTGCTAAAATCAATAGAGGTACTTTTCCCTGACGACAATGCAAAATTCCGCACTTCCTCCACACTGTTCAAAAGTGGGGTCCCTTTTATTTGTGAATTTGCGGCGTTTAAAGAGGGTCGGATACCTAAATAAATGATGCTGGAAAAGGGAAGACCTCCCACAGGGCTTCACAAATCACCAACTCACTTTTACCTCATTGATCACTCACTTTTTCCCAAAAATTGGGCACTAAATTCACTTTTTTCGAAATGTCTGTCTGATGTAAGCCAGTGAGAGGTGAGTATCTACCTATGAGTTCTGTTCATTTTTCTCAAAATGCCTTTCATTGTTCAACAGCTAAGTCGAAGTTTACTGTTACCTATTATGTTGCTTTGTTTGCATTGCTGCTTGATTGCAGTTCAATAATTCATTTCTCCCAGCAGTAATCAGGGATGGGCAAGGTAGGGTACCTTAGAAGGGGGTAAAGAGGTCTACGATGGGGGGGGGGGGTAGGGCACCGAAAACGCAGGGGGTCTGGGGAACCAATGCCCGCAGGTGCACTGTTTGGCCGTTGAAGGTGATTTCTTTAGTTGTCATCTAGAGCATGCGCACTTTTCCAAACGTACTTGCGGACGATCTGAATCCCCAAAAGCTGAAGCTTTTTTGATAAATTGGGGGTCCTCAGATGCCATTTTACAACATTTCATGTCCTGTTTTTCCTATCCTGGAGGGTTTGCAGTCGCAATAGATGGAGCAAGGAAAAATCTGTCAGACTCGACTTTCTGGATGAGTTTTTTTTTTCATTTTACGATTATCTGCAAATCAAAACAGAAAGTACAAAAGAAACAGAATGTTGCTATTGAAGTCCTGGGGTGTGCAGGGCACACACCAGGACTTCGGCCAAGGGTCCCCTCGGAAAAAGGCTAGGGGGGTAACATCGGCCGAAGGTCGAGGTTCCCCCCTAGCCCTTTTTCCGGCAGGGGAATCAAAACAGGAAGTACAAAAGAAACAATGTTGCTATTGAAGTCCTTCCTGGTGTGTGCAGGACACACACGAGGACTTTGGCCAAAGGTACCCTTGGAAAAAGGCTAGGGGGTAACCTGAGCCAAAGGCCGAAGTTACCCCCCCCCTAGCCTTTTTCCGGCAGGGGATTCAAAAAGGAAGTACAAAAGAAACAGAATGTTGCCATTGAATTCCTTCCTGGTGTGTGCAGGACACACCGGGAAGGACTTTAGCAACATTCTAGGGGGGGGGGGGGTAAAGCCGAGGTTACCCCCCAGTCTTTTTATGGCAGAGGAATCAAAACAGAAAGTACAAAAGAAACAATGTTGCAATACCTATTGAAGTCCTGGTGTGTGCCTTGTACACACCAGGACTCTTTTCCCACCTTTTTCCGTCGGAAAAAGGCTGGGGGGGGGGGGGTAACCTCGGCCGAAGGCCAGGGGGCTAACCCCCCCTACCCCTCCCCCCTATGCCCAACCCTGGCAGTAATTCTTCACACCCTTTCTTTCTTTCAAACCATGTGAGCAAGTTTCAAATTACCTCTGCAACTTTCAATGTGGGTTCTTACAACCAAGACACACAGAAGGTAGGCTAATGAAGCCACCTGTACCACCTAAAACTAACAAGATACGAGAACGAAAACGCCAACACCAGCAAGATAGGAGAATGGAACCACCTGAAAGCAGCAAGATACAATGACAAAATCAACAAAACCATTTGATACCAGCAAGATCGGAGAACAGAATCTCTCAAAAACTATCCTAATTCAGTTACATACAAGAACAAAGCCACCTAGATCACCAGAAACCAGCAAGATACATACCTACCTTACATGAGAATGAAACATCCAAAACCAGCAAGGAAGTCAGGTACCTGCGATAATGGAAACCACCAAAATCACACGAAACTGTTGATTTTGGATGGTTTTGCTCTTTCTTGATGGTTTTGTTTGTGCGTTTGGCTGGTTTCGTACTCATATTATTGCCGACTACAGGTGTTTTGGTGGTGGCATTTTCGGGTGATTGGTGGTTTCATGCAGGTAGGTGGGGCCCATCTTGCTGGTTTTGAGTAGTTTGGGCGACTTTAATTCTTTGATGAGTGCCTGATTGTTGGGCTTGCCATAGAAACCATGCGGAGGTACCCAGTGCCTGCACACCATTTTTTGCCAACTTCAGATTTTTTTTGTTTTTTTGCCATTTTGCAAAATTGACCATTAGGTTTTCATTCATTTTTTCTAGGGAATTGTACGGAATCATAAACTATTTTCATTCATTTTTTCTAGGGAATTGTACCGAATCGTAAACTAATTAGGTACATGTACAAATTGCTCCCCAAAATGCAAATATCGAATCAAGTTTAGAGAAACGAACAGGACAACTTCAGGAAGAGCATACACCAGGCATTCCCATAAGGGGGTTGCCCCCCCTGGCCTAAGGCCAGCCACCCCGCTGGGTGGCCAGGGTCCACCCCCTGGTCGGAGCCCGGGGACCCTTGCTAGGTTCCCTTTCGCCAAAGGCTAGAGGGGACCTTCCAAGAAAAATCACCTCCATGATCAATTTCAGGAGCATTCCCATACGGGGGATCCCCCTACCAGCCCCCCCGGATGCCCGAAGGCCAGGGCCCCCCTGGCCTTCGGGCATTCGGGGGCCCTAGCCTTCTGGTATCCGGGGCAGGGATGGGCAAGGTAGGGTACCTTAGAGGGGGTAAAGAGGTCTGCGACGGGGGGGGGGGGGCTAGGGCAACGAAAATGCAGGGGGTCTGGGGGGCGGCCGCCCCCAGACCCCCTGATTCCAGATTCCTTCCTGGTGTGTGCAGGGCACACACCAGGAAGGAATTCAATACCAACATTCTAGGGGGGGTAACCTCGGCCAAGGGCCGAGGTTACCCCCCTAGCCTTTTTCCGGCAGGGGAATCAAAACAGAAAGTACAAAAGAAACAATGTTGCTTCCTGTTGGAGTCCAGGTGTGTGCCCTGCACACACCAGGACTCTTTTCCCACCTTTTCCCGACGGTACCCTCGGAAAAAGGCTGGGGGTAACCTCTGCCGAAGGCCAGGGGGGGTAACCCCCCTATGCGCAACCCTGATCCGGGGGCCCTGGCCTTCGAGCATCTGGGGTGGCCTGGCCTTCATTTCATGAATTTTACAACAGATTCATTCTCTTTTTTTGAGTTGCCCACCATTCTGGCAAACCTGAAATTGTCAGGAAATTTTTTCTTTCTGGAAAAGTTGGGGAATTTCCACAAAAATGTGAAAAGTCAGGGTATTTCCTAATTTACAAGAAGATCTCAAAAAGATAAGAAAGTGACTGCGACTGTCTGCGGCATCATTTGGCCTTAAGAACACAAATTCAGCACCGAAAATGAAGCCTAAATTTCAAAAAAGTAGCTTTATTGTGCATAGTACCTTCCTATATTGTTGAAAGCATGTGAATGGCTGCCAAAGAATTCCTGCCTTGCATTTCATCAGGAAGTGGCATGAACCATTAAGGATCTTTTTCAGAGTTCAAAGACGTCTTTCCAATCTTCCATTCTTCAGGTTCAAGCATGGCTGTTACACTTGAAGAATTACCGTAGTCATCTAAAATGAAATGTGCAGTCCTTCTCTGAACCCTTTTCAGAACACTGACATGGCTTGCATGAAAGGGATCCCAGGCCCAGCGAGCATGGGAGCACTGACATTTCGCATGCTGCCAAAACTAAAAACTTTATTGTGTAGGTACTCACATGTGCCAGGTTTCAGCAATTTATGCCCAATGCAGAATTGGCCTTTCTGACAATGTCCATATCTTCAGTCCAGTAGAGTGTGCTCGATAGTGTTGCACCAGGTACTGAAGAGGAGACACTGCAAATAGGTGCTCCATCAATCACATAAGATATAATGGGGAAATGATTTCCAGGCTTAGGTGATCCAAAAAATGTCATTGAAGCACATTTAGAGATGTTTATATTGTGTCTTACAGTTGACATACCAACTAGGAATTTTAATAAGGTCGACATGCAATGCAAATCGTCCCGTGATTCGGGACCAAGATAAGGGCAACATCAAACTAGAAATCCTCAGCAAAGTCCCTGGCGACACATTTTAAACCACTCAAAAATTCCAATGTGAAAGTTCGTCATTTCCTAACAGTCGTTTTATCCTTGAAGCAGCGACGCAGGTCGCTACAAAGTGTGGGGCCTGACTGCAAAACATTCATGGGGCCTCTTGAATGTACAATTCTCAAGAAAAACTTTAAGTTGCCGATAAAATTGTGGAATTCTTTTTTCCTTGCATCCTCCTTTTCTTTTCATTCACTGAATTCCTTTGTTCTCAAAAGTCTTTAGGTATTTCAAAAGTCTTTAGGTATTTCGTTTCTCACATTCTTTTCTTTTATCCTCTTCATTGGTTTCCAGGTGAATTGCGAAGGATTTGAAGGGAACCATCTGAAGTCTTGCACATCTGAGAAAACTGCCTGAGGCTCTGTCATAACTGGTGCTAATTATTGTCCTGTGCCAACGTTAAGGACAGTAGGTATGTGTGGTGAGTGGTTGTGACAGTCATCACCTAAAAACTATGCTTGCCAGCAAGTCAACTGTTGCAAAACCTGGAAGCAGCCACGAAAACGTTTATTGCAAGTGACCATACTGGTAAATAATCATTTCTGCCCATCTGTTTCCTACATCTTTATCATTTGTGTCCACAATATTTGGGTGTCTTATGGACTAAGGCAGGGCTGCAAAAAGTCGTTTGGAGCCCTGAAGCACGGATTTTGGAGCCTGGTCAAATTTTGGTCGGTGAGCATTTTTTCTTTTTTTTTTTTTTTGCTCGTCAGCTTTCTTCTTTAGCTGGTCAGCCCGTTTCGGTTCCTGTCGAAAAATCCAAAAAATTTACTTCGTTCGCCGATCTAAGCCATGTCTTTGGACGAGAGTTGGAGAGCTTTTTTGTTTCCTCTCCAGCCCAATTTCGATCCGCCCACAACGGTCCCGGGAGCAATGCTCCCGTGCTCCCGACTTTTTGCAGCCCTGGACTAAGGTGACTACGCGCCTTTTGCCAAATTGTCCATTTGAAAAGTATTCTGGGCTGTGTTCTTTGTCTCAGCTAAACGTAAGGTGATAAAAAATTAATGAAGTTATTTTGATGTCGCGCAAACATTTGCAGGTTTTTATCTGATGGTTGAACTTCAAATATGTCGAAAATTTCAACAGCAACATTTGATGTGCTTGATGTGCTCATTTTATTCAAACCAGACAAGTTTTTGTTTTGGATGAGTTGCTGCTGAGTAAGTCCCAGTTGTATTGGTGACAATTAATGCAAATCTGGATTGGGTAATATTGGCCGACGTGTCGTGCCCTTAACTCTTCCTTAACAAAAAGTTTTGTGGCTCCCTGGTGTCACAGCAAATCGAGATTATCTGCTGTAGAAATCTGTCCTTTCCCCCATCCTTCTGCTGCCATCCCGTAAGCAAAATGGAAAAAGAGGCCATTTAACAGGCCTCTTTGCAAGGTGGCCGATGACAAGTCTGCTGGATACCACTTTGGAGTTGGGGGTTAAAGTGGGCCCGAGCATTTTTTAAAGTTGGAGTCAAAATTCAGTTCCTATTTGTGGTAATTCATTATTCAGGCAGGCAGAAACACAAAAAACAAATAATCTTTGTTTTGAGGCAAAAAAATTTTTGACATAGAGAAAGAACTTTGGAGGGGAGTAGAAAAATAACTTTTTAAATGAGTTAAGCAGAAAAGGAACTTTGAAAATAAATCAAACTAAACAAAGCAAACTAATGGAGATTCGCCCCACAGCTGCCTTTGGTTGCAACCATGTTTCTGCGCAGCATTTTCTGTTGTGGCCGATGGGAGCCATCGTCGCCTGTCCCAGTCGAGTTGGTTTTTCACTTCGTTAGTGAATGTAATGGACATTATTCATTTCGTTGCATTCATTGGAATGCATAAAGACGTTGCTGGTTTAGGGTGGAGTTGTTCACCAATTGTACAGGCTTACAACTGTCATGCATTGGGTAGCTGCATCTGAATTATTTTGTCTGTGCCATCAATGCAAGGTTGGTTTCCCTCCCTCCTCCCTTTTCTTCACTTGCTGACTACTTATGTCACTGTTATGTCTTCATCTAACCAGAACTAACCCAACTTAGACCTAGGATAGCGAAAAATCGCAGCGGTGGTTCTGGATTGCCCCCTTTGCATGCCATGGCAGCAGCGTATACCGTGTGGCTTGCAGCGGCTCCCATCAGGACACAGAAGTTGAGCAGCATGGGGCCAGGATAGTACTTGGATGGGAGACCATCCTTGCATCCTTGTACCCATACTCAATGGTTGTGCTGCGGCAATGGGGTTTAGTGGCAAAACTCCATCGTCCTTCGGAAGGGACGTTAAGCAAGATGTCCAATGTAAAGAATCACATCAATATGCACGTTAACGACCACTTTGCGGAAGGCCATTCGTCAGCAGCAATTGCTGTCCGCACCAACAGCTGCTGTGAAGCGAATTACCTATAGCTCGCCACCAGCCCAAGGCTGTTCGCAAGTAAAGACCCATAACAAACCAAAAACAATGTTTGGTTCTTGTCTGATTTGGCCGCTACCTACCAATTAAAACTAATTTTCTTTTCAATGGAAAATGAGGAACGACACCCGCATCTTCAGAATGTGATTGCTCAGCAACCACTGGGTTGATTTTGTTGAACAAAGCCATGAAAACCTCAAACAACACCATGAAAACCTCAAAGATTTTTATAGACTAACCTGTGACACAAGCTATATCTGCCTGTCGAGCTGTAAAATTTTTAAAATGGTTTAAGCCAGGGATTCGAAGAATGGCATGTTTTGAAAAAAGGGATGCATGGTTGTTTTCTGGACAATTCCGGACAACATTATCAGATCCAGAAACTTCAGAAGTTTATCTCTATCGATAGAGATCCATTTCTGGGCAATGGAAAATTTTTGCAACACATTCTCTCTCAAAACTGTCTGCATACCAGGATTACCTAATATTGGGTTTCTGTTGTTTCTGTCCAGCAATTCATCAGTTACAAACACTGTAGAGGTCATATGGATCTTCTGTGGCAGCAATCTTCAACCCTGGGGTACCAGGTAATATCATCCAGTGAGTCACTATCACAATCCACAGTTTCATCAATGTCACTGTTAAAATCGGAATCTGAAACTCAAAGAGGCACCTACATCCCCATGAAAATATCATTGGAGTCTGAATATGATGTATCATTGTATCATGATGTTTTCTTTTTGATGCAGGACCCATTCTGCTGCAAAACTGTCGGGAAAAGTCAACAAAACTGACGAAAGCTTCGTGGCCTTGGTGTGTGGGTGCTGCAGATGACACCAAGGCTTCCTTCCTTCCATGTCGTTGACTTGAATTTTAATATTGTTTGGAGTTGTGCTTCGAGACAGTGCAACATAAAGTTGTCCGTGTAAAGTAAAGGCCTGTTGATATACGTACCTATACGCTGACAGTTTCGAAACTCTGCCCTTGTTATTTGTTAATTGTCATGGTGAAAGCCAGTCTGAACAGAAATTGGCGGCGATGAATGAAAAAAGATAGGAAATTGGTTTCGTCGGTGTCCAATTTAATTCTGTGAATGAACATAATGTTGCCTGTTTATGTTCTGGTTATAATTTTTGCGGTAATATTGTTTTTATGCAATTGCAATATGCATAGTCTGGTTCCACTGCAGAGGCTGTTTGAATTCTGAGGTTTCTGACAACCATAATGAGCACTCTGCGTTTTAAGATGTCAGTGTAACGGCAGTCTGGAAGGATTTATAGAGTTCAGGTATTGAATTGAATATTCTTATTTCACATCTTCGACCTTCGAATGTTTGATCAATGCCTCTGTGGGTCGCATAGTCTCTTCTCTAAAGTGATGCTATCTGCCTACATTCGTCTTTTCCTTTCTTAATTTTGGTATGTTATTGACGTCGTCTTTGAAAGGGGCTAAAATTACCTATTTGTTTTTGTATGTCTGCAGTTGCTAATATTTTGGTGTCGAAGACGGCACTGCAGACGTCTTCTGTTCTCCACGTTTCAGGTGTCTGCAAGTAAACCACCTAGCCATCTCCAATTTTCAGCAAATTGCTTGTGCGGTTGTCCTTTGTCTGCAGTTTGTTTTCAGTGCCAGACATTCGAAATGTTTCCACAAAGCTGAATGAAGTTGTAATGAGTTCCTAACTATAGTGGTGTGGCATCCATTTTGTCAACAGGCAATGCCTCTCTGAAATCTTCACTGAGAAGGATGATTTTTTGCCAAAAGGACTTGCGTCTCGAGTTACGTCTTGAAGTGTTCTGTCCTTCAAGAGCTTTTTTGGGGATCATGGATGCTTCATGTCAAATGATAAAATTTGTTGCTCAAGTCTCTTTTTGGCGCTGTGTGCGTGTTGAAACAAAGTAGCTATGTCGAGAGTCTACGGAAAACAAAAAGCTCCTTGCGCTGTCATGCTGCCTGGTGAAAGGATAAATGCGATCCCTGTCCACGATACACGCAGTATGTTTTCCCAAGGCCCATCAGTGTGCATGTCAATGCCTTATAAAGAAATGTTTCTCCACTTCTGCGGGGACCATAGATGAAAAAGCACCATCGGGGGTTTGCTTTTGTTTGAAAATTCAGCAGTGTATTTCCGATTATTATCTCGAAAGCTTTCAACTGATCATTATTAAGTTGCACTCTTTATTGTCAATCCTTGTTCCATGTTGTTCTTTGCATCGCTCATCGCTTGTTTCGTTTCGAAATCAAGTTAGCTCCGGCAGGCAGTTGATATGTGTTGGTAAGTCGAAGTCTGCGAGTGTGAATTTTTCATGTGTCAAAATGTTATAAATTCGTGCAAAGCTTTGTCGTCGTCATTGCAGCCCTCGACAAAGTGCAGCTTGAATTTGTCCTTCGTCTGGCATGAGTTTGCCGGCATTTCGCCAATCAAGAACCAAGCACAGGATTGGCGCAATTGTGTTGGCATCATGATTTGGCATGCCTTTTCAAAAAATCTGAATATTTCACAGGGTGCTCAGCGATCAGGGAAAACCTGGAAAATCAGGGAAAGTCAGGGAATTTAGCGGTGGTGGGAAATATCAGGGAAATATCAGGGAAAAAGGCTGAAAGTTCTTTAAACTCAGGGAAAAAGCCTCCGTGACATGGTCGATTTTGGGGCAACAACAATGATGCCAATGGAGGAACAAATAATTATTCTGAGGCTGATTTTTCTTCCACTGTCAGTGACTCTTCTTGGCAAAGTATGTGCTTCAAGAAGTGTGACTTTTTTTTATGCAGCACACACTTTGCAGCTTCATCGACCCTATTGATAAACACCCGTGGCATCCATGACAATAATTGACTTTGTCTTTTATTGCTTGTTGATCAAACACTTTACTCTTCCTTTTGACTTGTGATTCTCATTTTGCTTGTACTTTTTGTAAACATTATTTTATCTAGATGAAATTTGGGGCCAGCAAGTGATTTCTTCATTTTCATTTTCACCCATTTAATGGAGATAGTGGAAGGGCAAAATTATTACAGACCAGGGCTGCAGCAGGTCGAGACCACTGCAAATCATAACTCCATCTGATTTTCATAAAGCAAGATTGACTTGCTGCAAGCGGCAAGACTTTGTTTGCATGAACAAACGCTGCTCAAAGCAAGTAGTTACAGCAAATTGGCGATTTTCCATCTGTACACTTATCAATAATTGCTACCTTTATCAATTGCTAAAGCAAGTCAAACTTACTTCATGAAGTACCTGCCTACCTAGTTGGTGTACGGACTTTGGAAAGCATTTGATAACTACAAATACGACGAACCTCCAAAATCCAAGCATTAATTTCATGTATACTGATCACAACAATATAATTTTCAGTTTTTGTGAGTCCTGACACCCATGAGAACATCGAGCGTAGGTGCCCACCACAAATACGTATCTTTTCCAATTACAGCAGTGCATATTGGATTTTTCCATTTACGGACTTTGGAAACAGCATTTGATAACTACAAATATGAAATTGCCTTTTTTTGCCCATTTTTGTCAAGTCAAGGAATCCGTCAAAATGAACAAACGAAAAGGTATCCTGATTTCCCATTTTGTTAAACCAGTGGAATTGGACTGAAATCATTTTTTTTTTTTATTTTTTTTATTTATTTTTTTTTTTTTAAATTGTTTTGCAATCGAATTTAAAATAAAGCA
>JASGXE010006489.1:0-21940 GCA_030068105.1 Sinentomon sp. SZTP_YWyxl
CACAGTTTACCATCTGCGCAACACTGTGTCGTAGCTTGCTTCCCTAACTTTAATAAAGGTGATCATGTTCTTCATACGACGGGATAAGAACTTGATCAGCAGCGATCGCGAGCCATTTTTGTTAGGAGCGTTGAGGTAATGAGCAGTGTCAACGTGACGGTCAAATGACACTTGGAGGTTGATCTTTAGTCCAATGGATTCGACAAGATCCTGAATTCCCATAGGGTTATTGATGAGATCAATGTATGGCAGGCCACGAATGATGACGTTGTTTACTCTGGAGTATTGCTCCGCATTCACCTGAGCAAATTTGATAGCAGAAATATCAGTTTTCAGTTCATCCACAAGAACTTGCTGCTGAGAAACATTCGAAGCAAGCGCCATAACTGATTGCCCAAGGCCATCCAGCTTACCCTTGAAATCATCAAACGAAGCTCCCAGGAAAGCAATAGATTTCATTTCGAATCATTAGCTTGGATGGACATCATCCCAGAGAGCTTCTGATCAAAAGATTTCATCTGCTCAATGAACTTATCTATCTTGGATTCCAATGCTCCAGTAGAGGAGATTTCAGGATCGTTGGCAGATGGGCCTGGAGTGCAGATATCAGGAGACCTAGCAGGCTTATCCACTCTTGCAGATGGGGTTCGTGAAGAACCGATAGCTGATGACGGAGAGGTATTGATGGAGACACATTTGGCACAGATCCATTTCGAATCATCAGAATTGCAAATGTCTAAGAACTGACTGTCCGACAGACCTGAGCAGCGTTTGTGCAGCCAAAACTGGCATTTGTCACACTGAATGGAATTTCCATTTTCACCAACTTTTGCTTGCAAGTTCCGCAAGTTGTATACTGTTTCGATGTAGCAGGCATGGTGAGCAAACAATCACATATCAATCCCAAAAGGATGGTGAAAAATGTGGTTGCAGTCAGGAGTTAATCTGCATTCAGATCTAAGAACCTAAAAAGTTAGGTAATATCCCCTCCCTCAAAGAAACAATCGTTTCACGATCAAACGACTGCATCGTTTTCGATGCTTTTTGTGTCTCTTCGAGAATGAAGACACATTTCATCGTACAAGTACCTGTCTCCTGTCTGTTTCTTGTTGGGCTGATTGCCTTGTTTTTGAGATGAGTGGCCTCCCCATCCAACCATGGCTTTTCCCACCCACGTCCCTCAAGGGCCCTCTCAACTATTGTCACCCCCCCACTTTTTACCCTCTCCCATTCTTTATGAAGGAGTTTATCATGGATGAAGATCTGTTTTGTTTTGTAAACAAGAGCCGATGTCGACATTTGCAAGGGGTGGGTGGGAGGTCATTGCCCATTGGAGACAGTAGCTTGTGTGCGACAAGCCGTCTTGTGTGAGACTTGGTGTTGATGACATTGAATGCAGATCAGCAGATGAAAAGATTGATATCGGTTTTCATTGTTTGGCATTTGAACAAAGAAATGAGCAGCGGCTGGCAATTCGCTTGCCTTGCAGACTGGTGGTTTAGGTTCAAGATGAAACATGCAGCTCAGCAAAAATTTAGTTTTGGACTTGCGGGGCGAATACTCGGATACGAATTTGAGGATTCTTTACTGGTCTGCGAGGAAGATATTTTCCGATTTTGAGGCATGTGCGTTGTTGAATTTCTGAGGGACTTGGATTGACTTTTGAGGGACTTGGATTGACTTTTGAGGGACTTGGATTTCTGAGGGACTTGGAATGACTTTTGAGGGACTTGGATTGACTTTTGAGGGACTTGGATTTCTGAAGGACTTGGATTGACTTTTGAGGGACTTGGATTTCTGAAGGACTTGGATCGACTTTTGAGGGACTTGGATTGACTTTTGAGGGACTTGGATTGACTTTTGAGGGACTTGGATTGACTTTTCAGGAACCTGGATTGACTTTTGAGGGACTTAGATTGACTTTTGAGGGACTTGGGTTGACTTTTGAGGGACTTGGATTTCTGAGGGACTTGGATTGACTTTTGAGGGACTTGGATTGACTTTTGAGGGACTTGGATTGACTTTTCAGGAACCTGGATTGACTTTTGAGGGACTTAGATTGACTTTTGAGGGACTTGGGATTTTGAGGGACTTGGATTGACTTTTGAGGGATTTGGATTGACTTTTGAGGGACTTGGATTGACTTTTGTGAATCGTGTGCTAACCTCTTCTAATCCTGTCAGTCTTCTTCGCTTCTTCTACTCTACTTCTTATTTCTTCCTTTATTTATTTTCACCAAATGATCCAACACAAATCCACACAGGCTTTAATCAATAGCTTCAATCAACTTCAATAGTCACCTCCAATCACCTTGATGGGAACCTAAATTTTATTAATAAAAAGTAAGAAACATCAGAATTAAACCAATTATCAGGTTAACATCAAATGATAAATAAGAAGGCTTCACCGACATAAAACAACATTTGTATTTCCACTATCACTTCCTTGTTGTTGAAGCACACTCCCAGGTTCCTTCCTTAAGCACACTTCCAGGGTCCATCCCTGCCACCTTTCGTTGGGCCTTCTTGTAATCCCAACGAACATACTCTCACCAGTCTCTGAGCTCACCAGGTAGGCAATCTAATGGCGTACCGACTGTTTTGGGTCCCTCCTCTTCAGCAGTTGTTGCTCTCTTTAACCACGACTCGTAAAATGAATCCACTTCTCACTGGCACTGCCAGACAGGGATGATCTTTCAATCCTTTTGAGATCACCAGTCTTCCAGGAAATGAACTTGTTGGCATATGTACATCTGTGCCAACCCAACCACGAGTCTTCTTCTGAGGCTGGCCCTTTCTTGGTCACTTGACAAACTGCTTCCACCGTTATCCTCTTCCTCCCAGCCAACCATCAATTCAAAGGTTGGTCCTCTAACTTTCAGCTGGGCACTCCATCAGCTCACCAACTGAAATTTACTTCAAAGACTTTTTGCTGCTAAAGCTTCCCCCCACCCACCTAGGGGAATAGAAAGAAAAGAAAACAATATTAGATTGACACTTGTAGCCACCTACCGTTACATTTGAGGGACTTGGAATTGACTTTTGAGGGACTTGGATTGACGTTTGAGGGACTTGGATTGACGTTTGAGGGACTTGGATTGACTTTTGAGGGACTTGGATTCACTTTTGAGGGACTTGGATTGACTTTTGAGGGAAGGGACTTGGATTGACTTTTGAGGGACTTGGATTGACTTTTGAGGGACTTGGATTGACTTTTGAGGGAGGGACTTGGATTGACTTTTGAGGGACTTGGATTGACTTTTGAGGGAAGGGACTTGGATTGACTTTTGAGGGACCTGGATTGACTTTTGAGGGACTTGGATTGATTTTTGAGGGACTTAGATTCACTTTGAGGGACTTGGATTGACTTTTCAGGGACTTTGATTTCTGAGGGACTTGGATTGATTGATTTTGAAATTTTTATTCACCGAAAGTTGCCGAAGGTTAGGTACATCTACCAAATTCTGCAAAAATCAAATCAAAAATCAAATTTTTTTTGCAATGACCAGGTGGTCACATGACCAGCTTTATTGAGTAGGTACCAAAGTGTCCTTAAGGATGCATTCGTACCCTAAAGGTTCCGCAATGGAATAACTTGTGATGTCAAGTCGTTTTGTTTCAAATTTATGCTGACAGTGTCCTTTCATTTGTTTGTTCCAAAACCAGACACTTCAGCACCAGCAGATGGTCTCATTTTGACACCGAAATGAAGCTTGGTGTACACTAGGCGCTGCCAGACTTTAATGCCCCATTGAATCAGCATGATTTTGCTTAGAAGCTGCAGGCCTTCCTGCTCGCAGAACTTGCTGCATCATCATATTCGAATGATGTCAATCTCAGCTGAGTCGGATGTGTTGTTTGAGACGCGAGGTAAAACCGGACTTATCACTCTGAATCGACCGAAGGCTATGAACTCACTAAATCTTTCCATGGTCAACAAGATTTATCCGACCCTGAAGAGGTGGGAAAAGAACTTTCGGTTGTGATCGTGAAGGGCAGCGGTGAAAAGGCCTTCTGTGCTGGTGGTGATGTAAGGGCAATTGTTGAAGACATCAAGGCAGGTGGATCCTTGTCTACAGATTTTTTCAAGGAAGAATACCGGCTAAATCACCTCATCGGAGTGCTCGGGATTCCGTATGTCGCTCTGATTGATGGCTTTACGATGGGAGGTGGTGTGGGGATATCTGTGCATGGAAAGTTCCGAGTTGCAACGGAAAGGACAGTTTTTTCCATGCCAGAAATGGCCATCGGTTTTTTCACGGACGTCGGTGTAAGTTATTTCCTTCCGAGGCTGAAGGGCAAGCTCGGACTCTACCTTACCTTAACAGGTCAGAGGTTAGTCGGCAAGGATGTGCTCCATGCCGGTGTTGCCACCCACTTTTGCAACTCTTCCGAGCTGACCCATCTGGAATCTGACCTGGTTAACTTGAAAGAAATGTCAGCGCAAGCTGTCGGACAAGTTCTGCAACATTATTCCACGTCTCATCCCCTTCGTGATTCCGGGGAGTTTTCCTTGGAACCAGTTCTGCAGCAGATCGACCACCATTTTGGAAAGGGCTCAGTGGAGGATATCATATCCAGCTTGAATGCAGATCCTTCGCAGTGGGCCCGTGATGCGGAGAACAAACTCCAAAGTGCATCCCCTACCTCGTTGAAAGTGAACCTGGAGCTTCTCAAAAGGGGAGCAGATAGGAACCTCAAACAGTGCTTGGCAATGGAATATGATGTCTCTCAGGTTTTTGCCCAGCATGCAGACTTCGTAGAAGGTTAGTTTGTTTTTGCCGCACTATCATGCCAAAGTATTACGCCGGCCATGACGTTTCAGCGCTTGGCCGGTGGGCAGGTTGCGCTAGGCTTGAGTCCTCTATCTGCTCATCATGACAGCTTTGCTCTTAGCACCGCCTGCCAGACTCGCACACAATTTTGTTGTTGCAGATGCGAAAACCCATGGTTGCAAAAGTGGTGGTTTTGGGTCCCGGAGCGTGAAATTTTGAGCCTGGTGCCGGAGGATCCAAAAGAGCTTTTTTGCACTTCAATGTTGTTTTCGTCCTTTGTCGTCAGCACCCATGGTTTTTGTTCCACTTGTTCTGGTTATCAAATCATTTTCATTTCCCCGATCTTGAAAAAACCCAAAGGGAAGAGTTTTCTTCTCTCCAGTTGCATTTTCGTCCCGGTCGGGTGTCATGCATCGGGAACATTGCTCCTATCCACCAACCTTTTTGCGACTGCCAAACATGGTGAACCTAGAATAACATCCCATTCCTTATCTTTCATATGGTTTCGGAAAATTTTCCTTGCCAAAATTGGTTCAACACATTTATTCTTTCCCATGTTTATGTCTGTGGTCCTATTGTTCATCAAATTTGACTGGGCCTCGCTGCAAATGATCTCGAGAGTCCCACAACAAAACGGCGAACAGTTTTGGCTATCATGGAGCTTCGGAGGCCAAAAATAGCATTTACTTTTGGGCTCTAAAACGGGATGTTCTTAAAAATGCTGACTGCACTCCTGGAGTGGAATCCCGATGCCCATTCGAATAAAACTTGTTCACTGACATAATGTGCTCCCACCCCCATTTAGGGATATGGCCCCACAATGAGCCCATCTTGGGTGTCCGTGGGGATTTACTGAATTGTAGCATGACCCTTATTTTCGGTGCATGCGTTCTCCGGGCCAAACTAAAGAGAAATGACTTCCCTCGTGGTAAAATTCAATCAGACCCCTCAATTCGGAGATATGGCCCCTGAATTAAGTCCCGAAAATGAGCTAAATCTGGGATATCTGTGTGGGTCGATTGCATTCTTTTTGCAGCATCCATTCTTGTGGCGAGTGTATTTGCCACAGTTGGTACCTAAACGGAAGAGAAAATGTTCAGTGGTTAAATTTGTCGAGCGTCGCCATTTTCAAGATGATGGATCCCAAAGATGGCTGACAAATTATTGACCATTTTTTGAAATTTGGAGACCACATCTCCGAAATGGGGAGATGGAGCAAATTTTTTTCAACGATCATTTTCTCAACAGCATGCTGTGGCAAATACATTCTCCAAAAATGGAGCTGTGAAAGAAAACAATCGACTCCCCACTGATATCCCAGAGAGGGCTCAGTTTGGGGTTTTCTGGGGCCATGTCGCCAAATTGTGAGGTCGGATTGAATTTTATCACTGAATCTTTTCTCCACAGTTTGCCAAGGTGAACACTTTCACCTAGAATGAGGGTTGTGCTACAATCATTCTATTAAACCCCACAGAGACGAATAATGGGCTCATCCTGGGGACTTTGGGGGGGGGGGCGAAATAGGGGGTCGGATCACTTTTGCCGCCAACAAGTTTGATTCGTATGGGCATCAGAGACCTTGTTCAAATCGACCTGCTTTGTTTAGAACCTAGCTGTTAAAAGTCCTGTTTCCGACCTGCTAACTTTCATTTTATTTATTCAAACAACCTTCCAAATTGGCAGGATCTTAGCAGCCGATGGCAGTTTAGCAGCTTCTCAGACTTCACAAGAAGTCAGCAGCACCTCCAATCTTATCAATGTAAAAAAGTTTGAGGCATGTTGACTGCCTCCAAGGTCCTGCTATGTTTTTTGGGAGGTACGTTGGGACAGGCTGGTGTTTGGTTTTGTCAAAATTTTGAAAGAAGACACATACCTTGTATGAATGCCATTGTATTTGACCCTTTATTCCAATCATTCCCAAAAAATTCTGATGCTTGTTGGCGAAGCAGTAAATGAGCATGTTCATGTAATCTTTCATCGTTTCGTCATTTTACCATCTTTTTGGCCTTTCCATCCTTTTCTTCCTTTGCAGATTTTCAAGGAGAATAAAAATTTAAAACGGATTTGAACTCTAAAATATCCATGACGAAGTATAGGGTTTCACCAATGCTTGATCCAGAACAGAGTTCAAATGTTTAAACCAAGATCAAATTCTGTTCCTTGCAAGGTTGCAAAAAGTTGTTTGCAGCCCTGGAGCACAGATCTTTGAGCCTGGTCATATTTTGGGTGAAAAGATTTTTTGCTCGCCAGCCCAATCCGGTCAAAAATCCGGTTCCCCTATTTGGGAAGATCCCATTTCGGTCGAAAATCGAAAAGCTTTTTTTTGCTCGCCAGTCCATTCTGGTTTCCCCATTCGGGAAAATCCCATTTCTGTCGAAAATCAAAAAGCTTTTTTTTGCTCGCCAGTCCAATCCGGTTTCCCTATTTGGGAAAATCCCATTTCAGTCGAAAATCGAAAAGCTTTTTCTTGCTTGCCAGCCCGTTTCATTTCAATCCCTGTCGGCTCTCATCCGTCCCGGGAGCTTTGCACCCATGTTCCCAACTTTTTGCAACCCTGGTTCCTTGTTGGTGAAATCCTGATCCGTTTGTTCCCGTCATTCTTTCATAAGTACATATTTTTTCGTTGTACCTTTTTTCTTTCATTTTTCCATCCTTACACCTGCAATCCTCTGGTCTTCCTTTGCAGGTGTGAGGGCTCTTCTTATCGATAAGGACAACCAACCAAAGTGGTGCCCTTCAAAGTTGGAGCAGGTGACCGATGAGGATGTCCAATCATATTTCAGTCCGTGCAAACATCCACTTCAACTGTGATAGGTATACCTACCTGATCCAACTGGTGTTACAAATAGACTACGGACATTTAGCCTCCTTTGAAGAAAGTTGCGACAAGAGATTTCCTTTTTTTTTAATTTTTAGTTGGTTTATTTTTTCTATTATTTGGGGAACACAGGCATTGAGGTTGTTGGACAGTTGCATTTGAATGCCCGGTCAAATCCCGGCAGGCATAATTTTTTTTATGGCACTCGTAGATCGACGAAATAACACTATGAATCAGCGGCTACTTCGTCCTGATGACCAAATACTTATAGCTCACAGACAAGCCACGCTTGGATGTAAACCATATGTCCTGCTGCCATATGTCCTGCTGCGATGAAAACGGTACCTATTTGATAAAATAGTTTAGTTCCTTGGGCCATTTTGTGGAAAGTCCTTACAGGAGCTAGTGGTTTCCGGATTACAAGAAATTGGTTTGGTGTTCCACAGTGGTTAGGGAACGAAATTGTCGGTCCTTCTTCATACGTGTGGTTCATTTCAAAGGACACCTGCCTACCTAACGAAGGAATGATGCTTTTGCTCCGAAACCTCTGTAGCGCATCCACCCTACCAACCACTAGGATCCAGAAATCTTTAGTTCCTGCACCTGACCACTTTCCACAGGAAAAATCTCACCGAAAACTGACAAGTTGGCACAGAAATAATGGTTCTTTTTTGTTTTTGCGAATGGAGTATCAGTAGCATAAAGCATTCTCAGTTTGCGGCATTCTTAAAAAAATGAATGGAATTGTACATTTGGACATCATGCTCTCTCACGACTGCCACTGCTGTCATCTGCCTACCTCAATAACAACAATCATAACGAATTATGATCACAACCTCAATAATCATAACGAATTATGATTGACACCATGATCATGGTCATGAACATGGTCACATGAACATGCTGAAAATGTCATGAAAATCATGTCATGGATGTAACTAATAATACAATCATGTTCACATGAACATGGCCACCATGATCATGAATCATGGCGAACCTCAATAATCATAACGAATTATGATTGAAGGATTTGTGAAAGGGGTGGGAGATAGAAAAGTGCATTTGGCTTTGGGAAGAAGGCGTTTAACCTGTTTCTTTACCTAATCTTTCACTGCATCATTCATTGAATGAACCTCCCATTTTGACTTGGGTTGGGCATAGGAGGTTTATTTTTGTTGGATATATTCACTCAGACAGCTTGAAACAGTTTCAGAAAACAAATGGGCCGAAATACGAACAAACCCTTGTATTTGTTCTTATCTGTTGCATGAAGTTTGGGAGGAGAAATCTCTATATGACAACCATCAACAGTGACCAGACATAGTGGAAAGCCTTCATCTTGGAAGCCGTTCATTGTTGTCCCGATATCCTCGTCAGGGATGGGCAAGGTAGGGTACCTTAGAGGGGGTAAGGAGGTCTACGAAGGTGGGTGGGTAGGCACCGAAAATGCAGGGGGTCTGGGGGGCGGCAGCCCCCCAGTATGGGGGGTCTTAGGGCAGCGCCCCTGGCAGGGGGTTAGGGGGACAGCGTCCACCAAAAGCTGAAGCTTTTTTGATAAATTAGGGGTCCTCAGATGCCATTTTACGACATTTCAGGTCTTTTTTCCTGATCCTGGAGGGTTTGCAGTCGCAATAGATGGAGCAAGGAAAAAACTGCCAGACACGACTTTCTGGATGAGTTTTTTTTCATTTTACCATTATCTGCAAATCGAAACAGAAAGTACAAAAGAAACAGGGTATTGCTATTGAAGTCCTGGGGTGCGCAGGGCACACACCAGGACTTCGGTCAAGGGTCCCCTCGGAAGGCTAGGGGGTAACATTGGCCGAAGGTCCAGGTTACCCCCCCTAGCCTTTTTCCGGCAGGGGAATCAAAACAGGAAGTACAAAAGAAACAGAATGTTGCTATTGAAGTCCTTCCTGGTGTGTGCAGGACACACACGAGGACTTTGGCAAAAGGTACCCTTGGAAAAAGGCTCGGGGGTAACCAAAGCCCAATGCCGAGGTTACTCCCCCCTAGCCTTTTTTCCGGCAGGGGAATCAAAAAGGAAGCAGGTACAATAGCAACATTCTAGGGGGGGGGGTAACCTTGGCCAAAGGCCGAGGTTACCCCAAGCCTTTTTCCGGCAGGGGATTCAAAACAGAAAGTACAAAGAAACAATGTTGCTACCTATTGAAGTCCTGGTGTGTGCCCTGCACACACCAGGACTCTTTTCCCACCTTTTTCCGAGGGTACCCTTGGCCTTAAGCGGCCAAGGGTACCCTCGGAAAAAGGCTGGGGGGTAACCTCGGCCGAAGGCCAGGGGGGGTACCCCCCTATGCCCAACCATGATCCTCGTTATTGCTGGGAAATTGAATTTCGCATCCTTGTTTTCCAATTTCACATCCTTGTTTTCCAATTTCACATCCTTGTTTTCCAATTTCACATCCTTGTTTTCCAATTTCGCATCCTTGTTTTCCAATTTCACATCCTTGTTTTCCAATTTCGCATCCTTGTTTTCCAATTTCACATCCTTGTTTTCCAATTTCACATCCTTGTTTTCCAATTTCGCATCCTTGTTTTCCAATTTCGCATCCTTGTTTTCCAATTTCACATCCTTGTTTTCCAACACCAGAGCTTTACGCACTCTTCGGATGATTCCACTCCGCACACGGTTGAAGGTGCAATTCCAAAAAGATTGGCAATGGTGCGGTATTCGCTGGAACTGCCGCGCCAATACAGTGCCACCGAAACTTGTTTGAATGTTAGTGTAGCCGGGTGAAAGCTTGTATGTATCACGTTTGGCTATGTTGATTGCCAAAGCCTGAACAAGGTCCATGACAACTCGTTTTGGTAAGCGAAAATTTGACTTCCAATCTACCTCCGACATGTTCATATGATCTCACTGCGTTTTTGACCCAGATAGACCTTTCACCAACAACTTTCCCCTTGAATCCTGATGCAAAGCCAGCCATTTTAGAGTGGCAAGTATTTTATTTTGATTTTTTTACCTTTGATAGATGATTCCATTCAGAAGGAGTTGCAAATGATTCCAACTTTGGAATCAAAGTGGCAAAGACTGGTGTCTGCAAGGCTTTGGGAAAACCTTGCAATTCAATGGTCATGTCAACGATCGGAGAGCCTTTTTCATTGTGCAAAATTAAGCAAGTCAAATTTGGAATGCAAGCTGCAATACGTGAAATTGTAAAACCTTTCTTTGTTCCTTGATCAATTCTGTCTTTTATGCCATAAGCATCAACCACATCAGAGAACACCTTCTTTTAAAACCATCATTCCTAGCAAACTTTGACATTGCAGTTCCTCTGTTTGCATAAACAAGAGCTATTTCACGGAGATCATCAACCAAGTTCCGAGATTTGGTTTTTGCAGTTGTTTCCATGTCTTTCAGAATCTGAATGACATCTAACCCTTGAAAAGCAATGTCTTCTAAGAATTGTTTGTTAGCAGACAAATCACTTACATCAATGGACAGGACAAAATTCAGACACTTAACAGAATCAAGGGTCCCAGCAGCTTTGGAAGGCCCTGATGGAGGAACACTGGATATGGTTGTCACTATTGGGTTAAAAGTGACTTTATGCTTTGTAAACTTCTTCCCCTTAGAAGGAATCTTGTAGATCAAAATCATCTGTCACCAAATCCCTTGTCACTGACCAAACAAAATGCAACTCAACAAAAGCACTTAGGACAACAGATTTGATATCGATTTTTAAACCACCTTCTTTGTGAGAGCCAAAATCCTTTGAAAGGCAACCGCAATCTTTTTGTGAGATGAGCTTTTTGAAAGGCAACCGCAATCTTTTTGTGAGATGAGCTTTTTGAAAGGCAACCGCAATCTTTTTGTGAGATGAGCTTTTTGAAAGGCAACCGCAATCTTTTTGTGAGATGAGCTTTTTGAAAGGCAACCGCAATCTTTTTGTGAGATGAGCTTTTTGAAAAGGCAACCGCAATCTTTTGTGAGATGAGCTTTTTGAAAGGCAACCGCAATCTTTTTGTGAGATGAGCTTTTTGAAAGGCAACCGCAATCTTTTTGTGAGATGAGCTTTTTGAAAGGCAACCGCAATCTTTTTGTGAGATGAGCTTTTTGAAAGGCAACCGCAATCTTTTTGTGAGATGAGCTTTTTGAAAGGCAACCGCAATCTTTTTGTGAGATGAGCTTTTTGAAAGGCAACCGCAATCTTTTTGTGAGATGAGCTTTTTGAATGGCAACCGCAATCTTTTTGTGAGATGAGCTTTTTGAAAGGCAACCGCAATCTTTTTGTGAAATGAGCTTTTTGAAAGGCAACCGCAATCTTTTTGTGAGATGAGCTTTTTGAAAGGCAACCGCAATCTTTTTGTGAGATGAGCTTTTTGAAAGGCAACCGCAATCTTTTTGTGAGATGAGCTTTTTGAAAGGCAACTGCAATCTTTTTGTGAGATGAGCTTTTTGAAAGGCAACCGCAATCTTTTTGTGAGATGAGCTTTTTGAAAGGCAACCGCAATCTTTTTGTGAGATGAGCTTTTTGAAAGGCAACCGCAATCTTTTTGTGAGATGAGCTTTTTGAAAGGCAACCGCAATCTTTTTGTGAGATGAGCTTTTTGAAAGGCAACCGCAATCTTTTTGTGAGATGAGCTTTTTGAAAGGCAACCGCAATCTTTTTGTGAGATGAGCTTTTTGAAAGGCAACCGCAATCTTTTTGTGAGATGAGCTTTTTGAAAGGCAACCGCAATCTTTTTGTGAGATGAGCTTTTTGAAAGGCAACCGCAATCTTTTTGTGAGATGAGCTTTTTGAAAGGCAACCGCAATCTTTTTGTGAGATGAGCTTTTTGAAAGGCAACCGCAATCTTTTTGTGAGATGAGCTTTTTGAAAGGCAACCGCAATCTTTTTGTGAGATGAGCTTTTTGAAAGGCAACCGCAGCCTAAATCTGTTTCAGATATATTTCATCATTCAAATTGGCATACAAACTGCACTGAACTCCTATCTGTGCAAGGATTATGAGCTCCATTCTAAACTCAGCTACCTTCAAAAATGGCAAAACATAAAAAAAAAAAAAACAAACAAATGAAATATGTAGCAGGCATCGAATGTGAATACCAATATGGAAGAAGTCATTTTCTCACTCACTCAATGGATTAAGTGATCAGCTGATAGTGACTTAAACTTTAAGTCACTTCACAGTGTGAATGGAGTATGAACTGCATGCACATGGTTTTGGGCCAGTGCCCGATTCCTGGAAATTTACTGGGGGATACCTAAACTCGACGTTCATCGTAAAATACCCATAACAGTATGCGCGAAAACGGTACCTGCCTTCTTTTTGTGTGAAATCTTTTTTTTTTAATTTGTTGGGGGATAGTACCCCTCCTATCTATTCAAATAGCACCCTGTGTTTGGCATATGAAGTGCAAAAGTAACAGGGGTAGTGGGGGTATGGTATATGGCATAATGGTCTGAAATTTTGCACAGACATGGTCCCTAATGAACTTCATCAAAGTCAAGCATGGCAATGATAGGTCTCCATTTGCTGATTTGGCTATAATTTTTTATTTTTGTGTAGAAATGTTTCATTTTCCCCCGCAAATCCAAAAAGTGTGGGGAAAAGTGAAATGCGAGAGTGGTCAAAACAAAACTCACGCTTTATTTGCATCTGTAAGTAATCCATATGATTGCATGCTGGGTTGTAAAAACGAAACACTGACATCCAATAATGAAACCCAATGCAAAAACTTCAACGCTTTTGCTTTTATGGTGCGCTTTTTCTGGCATCTTGAAGTGCCGCTGAACCCTAATTTATTTTGTTTTGAACCCCAGACATTGAATAGATTTTTTGAAGCTTTTGCTGCTGCTGCTCAACTCGTCTACGTAGTCTGGACATTACTAACCAGCAATCCCAAGCCAGTTCATAGCATGAAATTTCACCGAGCATTCACAGAGAAGCTGCTTTGAGCCAGAGGCCCGAGTTGGCAATCGGTGAGTGGTCCATTGGTTACAAACCTTCACGACCTTGGAGATCTCAGAGATGAGTGACGACCACATCTAAATCCTTAGTTGGTGACTCAGGAAGTTCTCGGATAATCAGATTGCCTCTGTGCAGATAGTCGATAGGTTAGATTTTGGCGGCAAGGTATAGGTTAGATTTTGGCGGCAAGGTATAGGTTAGATTTTGGCGGCAAGCGTATCAAGATCAAATTTATCAATTCCAATACCTTGACATGATCCTTGCATTTCCGTGTATCATCAATTGGTACACTTCTTGTAGCGTGGAAGCGAAGACAATTTGGATCCTTTTCCGCAAGATTAACAGCGAACTCTATAGGTTAGATTTTGGCGGCAAGGTATAGGTTAGATTTTGGCGGCAAGGTATAGGTTAGATTTTGGCGGCAAGGTATAGGTTAGATTTTGGCGGCAAGGTATCAGAATCAATTATCAATTCCAATCCTTGAATGATCTTGCATTTCCGTGTATCATCAATTGGTACCTTTAGTAGCGTGGAAGCGAAGAAATTTGGATCCTTTTCCGCAAGATTAACAGCGAACTTTATAGGTTAGATTTTGGCGGCAAGGTATAGGTTAGATTTTGGCGGCAAGGTATAGGTTAGATTTTGGCGGCAAGGTATCAATCATTCTGGGGTTTTCCCTTAGCAGATCCCATGACGATGATCGTGGATAAATTTGTGTTTGTTGAACGTACGAACATGCAATGCAGGAACAATGGGTAGCAGGTTAGCTCTTCATTGATGATGACACAAAAATTTTGATGAAAATCTGACACACATGAAAATGAGGCGGAAACGAGCGAAGATGACAATTACATGCTGCCTTGCCGCTGTCCAGTTGAAAAAAGAACGAAAACCTGCTTGCATTCCACTGCTGCAACAAGCGCCTCAGCTGTGAATATAGGCCTGCCCTGCCACGGTAAATTTCAATGCCTCGCCAGTGGAGCTCGGCTCGCTGCGTCATACGATTAATTCGAACGTAATTTCTTTTGTTGGAATGTACGTAAACTGGTGAAAATGCCGTGCCACTTATCCAAGACTACAGGATGACTCAAATGCTGAAAAACATTGGTGGGCAGTTACTGCTTTAGCTGTGACATCATCTTGGATCCTTTTGACCATTGTCTAGAGTTCACTGATGGCTGGAATGCATTTTTTCGGCTCGCTTCATTCTGGAGCCTTCTCCGGAATGAACAGACCAAACATTTGATGAACACAAAAACTTGGCATCCGTACCACCATGTTGACCACTTCAGCATTCTAAGCGTCATGAGCGGGAGCATAGTTCAGACCACTGTTGCCAGAGCAGGTAGATGATGAACCCAATGGTCAACTTGGTCCAGTTGATGAACCAGCAGATGACAGTGAAGGTGATCTAAAGGATTTGTTGTACAAAAATTCTGGGCGGATGTAAAGGAGTTTCGTGCATCGAAATGTTTTGATTGAACAAGGTCTTCACAGCACTTAAAAGTTGGTGATTCTGGCACCCCCTTCTCAAATCTTCCAATCCAATGGTAGTTTTGAATTTGGAGCATCAAAGAGTTGCTTATTTCTGGAGCAAATCTTTTGTTATTTCCACTTAAGGAGAATTTCTGGGGCTTTATATTTCGGTGAGAAGAGGCTACGCCCTTCTCTAGGTATTTTTTTTTTTTTTGGAAGCTTGGCTGCCAATTTGACATTTTCAGAAAGGCTTGAAAGCGAATGTGGGCTTCAGTTAGTTTTGGGCAACATTTGACACCAGGATCGCCTCTCAGCATTGTACAGCTTTTTAAAATTGTCAAAGTTCACTTGTCCGCCGTTAAATAAGCTGATTGGATGTTGAAGAATGTAGCAGGGCTTAAAGTGTAAATAAAAAGGGGCGGGCACGCTCAAGAATAAAAAGGGCACATGCCTCCGAAAAAGGGCACGAAATACAGTGTGCAAAGCGTTGCGCGAAGCGCAACGCCGGGGGAGGGGTTCGGGGAGGGGGTGTCCCCCTCCCCGAAGGCGAAAAAATTTTGAAAAATGGAACCTCAAATGGTACTCAGAGTGCTCAATTTTTAAAAATAACAGTTTTTTCCACACAATCACCGCTGCGGCGTTTGCTTACAACAGTTGTCCACGGCGGCCAGATGTCTGACGAATCCTGGCATATCCCGATTTGGCATGTGGACAAAAAAGCAAAAATAAAAAAAAACTACCCAACCTGCCAATTGCATTAACCTGACCTGCATAACATATTCTGACCTGAACCAATTTTTTTCAACAGTGTGTTTTCCGGTTTTCCCACTTTTTTGTGGGTCGGGAGTTTCACATGGGGAAAGATGGAAAAGTGACTCGATTCTTGTGGATTTGAACTGTCCCTGCCCCACCGCTGCAGAAAAAAGTGAGGTCGGGTCATAGTAGTTGATGCGGCAGTATTTGTAAGTCCTCAATGAAATCGGGGGGGGGGGGGGGGGCACGCAGGTTCCCCGGGGTGAGAGTCTGACCGTGCTGAGTTACTCAGAATAAATTTTCTCCTGGGAACAGTTCAATTGTTGATCCGGTGTCTCACTGTGTTCAAAGAGGCCGGGGGAAATGTATGAAACCCTTCATACCAACTTCCCACGGAAGAGAGCTGAGATCGAACACAGCAAGAGGCACAAGCAACGAATACCAAATGCATTGAAGAGTGAGGTAATTCGACTATCGAGTTCAACTCCAACGTGTGGACCAGATGGGCAGATGCATGGGAGGGATATGGGCGGGTGAACATGGCTGGGACAGGGTTGCATTCCGGCAACGGCAATTGGAATTCGATGGTTGACGTTGACCTTTGACCTCAATTGATTTGGCTTGATTGGAATACGGTGCTTCCACAGCTGGTGGCTTGACAGGGATGACGGTGCCGGCGGCCTACGGCCTCCGGCACCGTCCAAGCCCGGCGCTGTCAGCTGCGATTTTTGAATTAAACAGCATGGAGAAAACAGACAGAGAGGTCACATGCTGCGCTGGGCCACGACAATCCTGAGTCATGATTCACATACTTGTTCACACAATGACTTGCCGCATTTTTATTTTTGAGCGCATTTCACCAATTTCGAAGAGCCAGCAATCAGGAGGGAAAAAAAATTTTTGCTGGCGTCATTTTTTTAGATGGGGGTACGCAGGGGCACTGGAACAGAAACCGGAGGGCACGCTCGACAGGAAAATGGGCGGGCACGCCGTGCCTCTCCCCAAAAGGCCGGCGGGCACGGCGTGCCCTTGCGTGCCCCCCCACTTTAAGCCCTGGAATGTAGTTGCGAATGCATTTGACAATGTGGACGATCTCGGAGAATGCATGAATCCAATGTCTGGATCCAATCACACGGATTTTCAATACTGTGAGAAAACATGAGAATTTCTCTAGTCCAACGGCTAAGTGTTGACAATACTGGCAAAAGAAGTTTGCAGCTTGAACGCAAATAACAGTATGCATCCTTAGAAAGTGCTCTTGAGATATCTTCCTGCGACCACTTTGTGCACATTCGCCCTCTCAACAGGCACTTTATCTGTCCAGTGGAAAAGACGCCCTTGAGCAAATTGCTGGCTGCTTTATTCGCAAGTCCTGCTGATGTGTGGCATGCGATGAGTTTTACACATTTCAGGGGAATGGCATGACCACTTTTCAGTTGTTGCTCCAAGACACTGATTTTAGATGATTTCTTCTGCTCTTCCATTTTTGCATTCATTTCAGTCAACACATTGGAGTTTCTGGACCAATTGGTCAAAAATGCACTGCGAATGTGGACAATGCTTGATCGGTGGCAGGTTCTTCTGAACATTGATTTCCTGGATTTCCTTTCGGCTTACTCGTTTCTCAGAACACAGCTTTCGATCTCGCTGTGTTTGCAGCGATATTCTTGTGTGGTTTCCGGCAATTCCAGTTAGGTTCAGATGCGGAACAGCACCAGGCTTGAACAATTTTCGCAGTGGCAAACCTAGAAGTTCGTTGCGCAACTCACATTCATAGCAGTCGTTGCTGAAGTGTTCCGAAAAAAAGTGGCCTGTTTACTGTTCAATGCGCTGTTTAGCTGCTCGTATTTCGTTATCCAAATCTGTGCCAGACTTTGAGCACCGGGAAAACAGTGAAAGGAAATTGAGCCCTGAGGGTGTCACACATGTTGCAATGCACAATTTGGCATGATCCAACGCGGCAAAATGAATTTGAGAACCTCACTTGAAAGAAAGAGCAGAATCACAGGTTCAAAACCAGTGTGCATAACATCACCCCAAGAAGTCCAAACGACAACTGCATGCAAAGGACACAAAACACATGACAAAGTGACAATTCGGAACACTTGCTTTGCAATTCTCTACCCAAATCTGCACCACAGCCCTCAATCGAAGCTGAGCAGAGATCCATTCCTCTGATGCTTGCCCGGCACTGCTCATCCATCCTGTTTCGTCTCGCAGCATTTTCACAGATCTTTCTGTTTCCACGACTGCTGGAGCCCACTGACGTCATCGGCGTTGGCTCGCAAGTGCAGCGTCTCTTTGCTCTCTGCAAATGGACACCCACTGGCAAAGCCTGTGGTCCGTAACTGCAGAGCTGTGGTCATTCATCATTCTTCAGGATATTGGTGGAGGCTGGAGTCGGTAACCTCTCCAATTTCCCCTACCCAAAACCTTTTCCCCTTCCTTCACAATGCGGTAGGTGCATCGCAGCCCAGAACACGCGGAACACTGTGAGGTGGCTTTCGTGGCAGGGCACGAGTCAAGCATGTTTGTGATAAGATGCCACAGTGCAAGATCCGCATCAACCTTTAGAATTTTCAAGTTGGTGCCTATGTTATTAGAATTACTTGTCCACATTTTGTTCAAAAGAGTATTTTTGACCGACGTCAATACAGAAGAGAGCAGAGTTTGGTGGAAAGAGCTTCTCTTTGATATCACCTCCTGGTTAGTTTTGTCCAACCCTTTAACTCTGACCAAGGGGGTGCCTAGGTAGGTTGTCAAAGTCTAATGTCTCTGAAAAATTGAGAGAAGATGGTAATAATTTTTTATGGTTGTGAGATTGTTGGAGCATCCAAAGAAAATTGAATGAAATTATGCGAGTACCTGCACCAATTTTTGCGGCAGAAGGCCTAGAGAAAAGTCTATCCTGCCTACCTGAATTGAGTTGTGATGAATTGGTGTGTGTTGAAAAATGTTGTGCGTGCTAATCGAGACATTAATGATGAGGTGGACTCTCCGAGGTTCTTTCGATGTAGCAGCTTCGTCTAGCTTTGCCATACCTAAATTATCTAAATTTAATGGCTGAAATGTCAGCCAAACGACGTCTCAAGAATAGGACCAATGATTTTCTTGAGTGACACTACCGTTTCTGCTTTGATCTCAGGAAACGAGCTCAACACAAAAGACCACTCTCTTTTCTGTGTTCACAGATCTGAGAGCATGCAGTTCTAACCAGAATTCCCGAGGGTGGTTGTATCTTCAGGCGGATATCATCGTCCGCAGTCCGGTCTCGCACTCCGAGAGTGCCAAACTCTTTTTGCATAGTTGTGCAAACATTACTTTCTTCTTTATACAGTAGGTCCCCTGTCACACCACGCAGTGTTCTTCCCAGACAGCTATCAGCACATTCGAGTTCCCTTTTCTGACAAATTCTTAGATTGCACTTTTGGATAATTCCATTGGCTCGCCACATGCAAGACAGCTCAGCACTTCGAAAGATCAAAACATCCAACAGTTGGCCAACAGCGCATATAATCATGATTAAAACAGAAATCATAAGTTGCTTCTAAATCATGCTCATGATCTGCAAAAACTTCTCTCAGACAATTCCTAATCATGATTAAATAAATTATCATTGTGAACATTGTTATTAAACCAAAAAAGCTGCTCTCACCAGAGTATTTTAATCGTGATTGGTACCTCAATCATGATTAAATTTTGGTGATAAAAGGCTACTAGGCACAAAAATTATCCTTAGCACAATCGATATCAAACAAGATCTACTTATAGTTCAGAGGCACTTTCTCTTTTTTCAATCTTTTTTCTCTCACACTTATTAACTGTCTTGTTTCACGTTTATCCGAACGTTTTATTTTGAACAAAAACATGTAAACATACCATTGTGAGGAAAAGTAAAGTATCACACGATCCATCGAAAAACTCATCACCAACTCATTCTCGTCGTTTGGATCGTGGTTCCTGCAGAATCCCAGAGGTGATTGAATCATCCAAGGCCATAGCGTAGACTTCAATCTCTCTCGATTGTCACTATAGTTTGCTTCTTGAACAGACGATGCAGGCAGCGTTGGATAAAACTCCAATTGATGCTGGTTTGGGATTACATGCCACCCCAGATGCCATTCATAATCATCATCAGCATGAGAATCCTGATCCAGGAGAAAGGTGGAATCTGATTCGCATTCACTTTCCTCATCCAGTTCCTCCTCGGGGACATCCAATACCTGAACCGCTGGCACCGTTCGCACCAATGCTGGCAATGGAGTTTTGGGTTCCTCCGAAGGCTGACCGGCCTCCCTCAATGCCCTTACGTTCCCCTCCGCCGCATGGCAGCGCCGGTATTCTCCAATCACCTTACAGTTTCGTGTTCCTCCAGAGGCTGAATTATACCGGCGTCCGCAATGCTGTTATGGTCCCTTCTGCCGCGTGGCTTGGAGGCAACTCTGACCGTCCTCATGATAACTTTTTGTAATTCACCTTGTATTTTCAATGACAAACGTAAGAAAAGAATCTAAACTCTTGCAAGCAACCTGGCCACAATGAAAAACTTTACAAACCCAAAAAGTAACCAATTAAAGACAAGTAGAATGTTCATCTTCACAGTTCTTCAAAGTCACAGCTCATCTTCTTCGCCAGTTTCGTCCAGGACATCAGGATGGCTTGCTGAATGAGGTAGGTCGGTGTACTCCTTGTGGAATTCGACAGGAATAACATTGCGTTGCACCAATCTCATGAGGATAGCAGCAATGTGTAGGTGGCCTGTGTATGCTAGTCTCAACTATGCAGGCCGTCTCCGTTTCATCGGTACAGCCAGGGTGTTGGGACTGATCTGCATTATCGTCCAAGTGAACTTGGAAGCTGCTTTCTTTCCGGAAGACTGCACCATGGACCGACTTCCACGGGACTGCAACTTTGGTGGAGCTAACTGTAGAATTCGGTGGAATGACAGCCTGCAAGTGTCTGAGGTCAAAAAAGTCTTCATTCCCCATTGAAATTTTTTCCTTCCGTATTTGGGAAAAGGGGCTGTGGGCCGACCCGTGTTCCAGGGCAAATAGGTAAACTTGATTTTCAACTTTCGGGATTGAATATTACAACTTCCTGGACTGTAGAACAGAGCAATCCTGGCACTGAAATAGCAACATACTGTCACTTTTGGGGGTTCCCAATACCTTTTGAAGATCAAAGGAGACAGAGAGATGAAGGATCAGCATTCCTCCGAATTTTATCCTCCTTGTAAATTTTGGATGGAGTTTGGTCCTCAGTTTCGTGCATATTGAACTTCTGAATCAAATCTGCATTATTTTGATCTTCTGGAGTGTTTGCAAAAGTCATACAAATGCTGGACTTGTCTTTCTTAGACACATGAAAGACGAGGTTGTCTTTTTGAAAACTGCTGCTCTGAACGCCGACAACGAGACAGAAGCCTTTCTTCCTTCAGGCATGTAGGCAACGTGCCATGGATTCCTGCCTGCTCCTGTTGTCTGCTCTTCAGCCTTCTCCACGTTCTCAATGGATGAGGTCTCGAACATCGGATTGGTGGGATCATATTGTTCCAACGTACACTGCCCGTGAGTGGAAGGAACATTTCCGGCTTCCACATGTCTCGGAGAATGTTCTGCTAATTAATTAGGGCTGTGTGCCTGGCTCGAGAAATTCAGGGCACAATAACTGTGAAGCGAGTTGCTGCCATTTTGTTTTATCTCGCAAAGTGCGTACCTCTGCCATAAACAATCTTTACATGTAGTCCTGGGTCAGGTTGTTTATCTTGTTTCTAATTTCTAAAACCACTCCTGGTTCTCTAAGCTCCATCTACATGTTGTAGATGATATGATTGAGCTTGCATGATCGCAGTTTACGGAGGTTATCCTCCCATACACTCAGGAGAAGTTTTGTATCACTTTCAGTCCACTTGCGTGGATGACCTTCACAGGAGCAGGCACCAGATGACATTGCCATGAAAAGATACCTTAATTGTTTTTGTTCCTATTCCCGAATTATTTGTTTCAAACATAAAAACACGCAAACACACCATTGTGAGGAAAAGTAAAGTATGGCAGATCCATCGGAGAACTCATCACCTACTAGAACTCTGTTCGTTTCATCTGATTCGCGGCTCCTGTAAAATCCCAGAGGATTGAAGCATCCAATTCTGTATTGGAGACCAAGATCTCTCGATTGTCAC
>JASGXE010006490.1:0-20559 GCA_030068105.1 Sinentomon sp. SZTP_YWyxl
TTTAGTTGCTGCCCTGTCAACTGCCTGGTAAAAAAGTATGCCACAGGAACACGAAGCTTCGTTGTCAGAGACGTAAACAGAAAGCAGAGCAACCGATTTGCCAGTTTCTTTTCATGTCCCAGGGAGCCCAAGTCAACGTTTCCGACAAACTTGTCAGCGTGCTTGACGTACTTCAGGCAGGGTTTTATGGCCATTTCATCAAAGATGACATTCCCGAGTTTTTCATGGCAATTTCTGCTTTTGGCTTCCAGTGAGAGTCTCTCCAACACGATATCCGGAATTCCGATCGAACAACCATCACTGTGACCCAGGAACTTGTTCAATGAGCTCCTGTTTGGAAGTCGCAACATTTTGGAACGTCTTGCGTACTCGTATCCTTTCGGGGATTTATGCCGCCAAAGAATGCAGTGCCTCAGGGTTTTGTCGTCCCACGTGTAACGCTTCGTTTTGTATGCCATTATCTGATCTCTCAGGAAAACGGCGGGAAGAAAACCATCGTCAGCATCAGCATTGATGGTTGAAGCTTTCAGAAAAAATTTCTGTTTCGTTGCGGACGACTGCTGGTTCTCCAAAGCGCAATCCTTGCCTGGAGTTTTGAGTTCCGCTTCTTCAGGCGATTATTTCGTGATCTCAAAGTTGATATCAGCGGCGGCAGTTTGGCACCTGTTTCGGTGGAACGAGTTGCGCCTGAAGCAGTGGAGGCAGAGTTCTTTGATGGCGCCGATGGGTCAGAATCCACAAAGGCGCCAATTTGAGCCGTCGTGTTGATTGTGCTTGGGCCAGAAATTCGAGATCGTTTGACACAAGCTTGACGTACGGAAGGCTCCTTTCGTTTCCTGACAACCGGAATTTTATGTTCCGGGTATGAAGGAAAAACTGATGGAACTGTTCCGGGCTTCAAAAGTTTTATTTTACAGTCGTTCCTGTAGTCGTCCGCACTGAAGTGCAGACTGCACACGTATGATCGATCACTGGGCTGCCAGAGATTGCCACGCTCTCCTTTTCGGGATATCACTTTCACCCAACAATCACGAAGTGCTCCAGGTTCTGAGGGAAATTCGTGAAATGACACACCCACTGTTTTACCCTTTGTAGAACAGCAGAGGGGAACACAACAATACACCATTTTCCGATTCGTTCTTGATGTCAGCAAGCACCTTGGTCAATAATTCGGCTGCAGGTAATTCAATCGCACCTCAGAGTCAGAGAGGACAACATGCGTGGCAAGCAGAGACACGAACAGCAAAACAACAAGCAACAAGCAGCTGCACGACTGACGGCACAAACAACACCATCACCAAACAGAATTCAAATTTCCCGCGTGCCATGCCGCGCGAATCAGTCAATCAGTTCTCTCGTCGAGTGGCTGGGTTGTGGCGCCACCCGTGCTTTTGCGGCAAACGGCTGAACTACGCCTTAAATCACGCCTTGTGTTATAAAGGACGCTATGGCTCTGGTGACAGGTCACAGGAACACCCCGAAAAACCTTACACCAGTTTCTGCAGTCGGGTACCTGCTGCAGTCGCAGTCGGGTACCTACTGCAGTCGGGTACCTACCCACTGGCATGGAAGAAAAGCCTGGTCATTCCGATCTTTAAACACGGATCCGGATAAGGTAGATAACTACAGGGGTATATCCTTGTTGAGTCACTTCAGTAAGATCTTATCTGGTCTCATTCGCGGCCGGCTTATATGCTGGCTCCAAGAAACCGGAAAACTTAATGTCTGGCAGGCCGGTTTTCGCTCCAACTATAGTACATTGGATAATATTTTTATTCTTAGTTCTTTAGCTAATTGTTTTAAGCAGAAAAGGATTTGTAAACAACTGTATGTTTGTTTTGTCGATTTGAGAAAAGCTTTCGACACTGTGGATCATGCGTTGTTATTTCAGAAACTCATGAACATGGGAATCTCTGGGAAAATATTTGAACTGCTGCAAGAAATGCATCGGGGGTGGGTGGCCCAGGTCAGGTGGGGGAATAAGATTTCCCAGGAGTTTAGGGTGGGTGTTGGGGTCCGTCAAGGGGATGTTCTTTCCCCTTTGTTGTTTAGCCTATTTGTGAATGATGTGGTTGACTTTCTTGAGAGTGCCAACACCAGATTTGTTGCCTTCAATGGGCTGAACCAGGTTGAGAAAATGAGTATACCTGCATTACTTTATGCAGATGACACAGTTCTGCTGGCAGAGGACCCCAATTCACTACAGCAGACCTTGAACAACTTTGCTATGTATTGTGAATTAAACCGACTGTCTATTAATGAGGGAAAGACAGAAATTCTCGTATTCAATAAACGAAAGGGAGTTGATGAGGGGCACACGTGGGAAATGAATGGGCTCCCACTAAAAGAGGTACAACAGGTCAAATACCTGGGGTTGATATTTAATTCCAAGGGGATTCTGTCAATGGCAGCGAGAGATAGAGCAACTAAGGGTCGACGGGCAATCTTTTGTTTGAAAGAGAGATTCAACAGAATGGGCCCCCTGAGTAGCGAACAAGCTCTTACTGTTTGACCGGATTGTGGGGCCGGTGCTTCTGTATGGTGCGGAAGTTTGGGCAGCTGGAGCATGCAGGAAAGGTCTGGATGCCCTGGATCTAAGCTATAAAGCCTTTGTGAAGCATGTTTTGCGACTTAAGCGGAGTACACCTGACTACTATGTGTATGGGGAAACAGGCAGATTTAAGGTGTCCATTGCTGCAGAGTTACGCATGCTCCACTTTTTTGTTAGGCTGATGCAATTGCCGAGGTGTCACCCTTCACGCCAAGTCTTGGACTTACTCTGGAAATGGGGTGCTACAGGGCACCTACCGAACAGTTGGCTGATGTCAGTCAATTGGACTCTAAAGAGGCTGGGCCTCGAAGGAATAGTTGATGTGCACCATGATAAGTATGGGGTTGAGGAAGCCAGGCATCACATGGCGCTTGCGCTGGAAAGAGTTGGGGATCAATTTGTTCAGGTCTGGGCCAGCTCCCTAGACAAGAGTAGAAGGGGGGCGGTCTATGCTCAGATACGAGGAGTATTCGGTGAGGGCAGAATCTTGGAGGCGAACATCCCTGATAGGTTGATTATGCCTCTCATTCATTTTATATGTGGGGGTCACCTCCCAGTAGATTGGAAGGGATCAAAGACGGAAGATTCTGAAGTAAGCAGAGGGATATGTCCACTCTGCAGCATGGACAGGGTGGGGGATGAGGTTCATTACTTATATGATTGCTCTCATTTTGCTGCAGAGCGCAGTCGCTCCTTGCCTTCTGTCTTGAAATGGGCCAGGAGTGACTGGTCAAAGGTTTTTGCATCACTGGTGTTAAGTCCTCAAACTCTCAACCTAAGAAAACTTGCAAACTTTGTGGCCAAGGTTCTGATGTCGCTCAAACAGAGCAGGTAGGTAGGTAGGCTGCATAGAAGTCATCTGGGCCCGGGCCTGGCATGAGACTGTAGGACAGGGGTTTGGGCATGAGATTTCTAGGTAGGAGGGTTTCTTGCTTCTTGTACAATGGGGATGGTGGGTAGTAGGTCGCAGTCGGCCTGTATCCCTTCCAATATGACAATGGTATGGGGCATTCATTGGGGCAGGCAGTAGGTGCCTATATCCAATTATCCATTTTGTGTTGGTGTTTTTTCTCTTATCTCTGTATTGTGCCAAGCGAGCTTGGCAGGAACTGGGGCACCAAATCAAGGGTTGATGTTGAATCAACTACCATCAACAAATAGAGATGTCCAGGCTATGGGCCAATAAGTGTAAATTGGAAATTTAGTTAAACTAGATGGTAGGTAATCACTAAACCTTTATCTCGTCTATGATGCCATATGGCATCACGAAAACAATACCGAATCTCGTCTCTGCATTGTGATAAAAAATGACTTTTTTTTTTTTTTGGAATGACACCCCACTTTGACATCTTGTCGAAAACGCCACCAGATTGTATTGCTAAGTGTCAACTGTAACCCTGTCAAATTGACATGCGAACAGCAGGCTTATCTGGGGTGAATTTTGGGGTTTTTTGCTCGCCTGCTGCTCCGAAATGGTGGGTCCTGTCTATGATGCCATTTGGCATCATAAAGGATCGATATTTGGGCGGGAAAAAAGTGTCCTAGGCCAAATTTAGCCTGGGGGGGTATGTCACTCCAAGCCCTGCCGGGCGGCTGGAGATATCGAAAAAACAGGCCGGATTCCACCCAAAGGGTGGAATCCGGCCTATTTTTTCGATATCTCCAGCCGGTTTCTCAAAAAATGGCACTTTAGCAATCCCTACCCGAGATACAGGGACCATGCCAAAATGGCGGGAAAAGTTCAAAGTCAAAAACAGAGGGCATGCCGACATAGGAAACAATAATAATATCAATAGATAAATGTGCGTTTATCTCGAAAACTTTTTTTCAATCCTTTGACGGCGCCGACAGGCCGCATCTGATGACATTTTTCATCGGATTTCTGGGAAGTTGTTGGCGGAAGTGTGAAGATGGATCGTTGGTAATTCGCGCCTTGATTGACAGGTCGGCTTCTCTTTGACACGCCGACAAAGGAGACCGCCTCTCATCATTTTTTACGATTTCGGTTGTACAACTCCGATTCTCAGAATGAAGACTTTGTACAGGTCTTTGCAATAAACGTGTCATCGGAAGTAAATATGCCTTCAAAGGAGTTGTTCCAAACACTTCAAAAATTGCATATGAGGCTGCAGAAGCAGACAGACTTGAAAAGTTATGATGCCATATGGCATCATAGACGAGATAAGTCTACAAAATGGGCAGACGAGTAAAAGGCTAATGAACAATATTCTAATCCATGGAACCTACCTTCTTTTCATTTTTTTTTGCATGCAATAAGGTGTCTTTACATCATTGGATATTGCTTTTATTATGGTGCTTTGTGTTCACTTGTTCAAAATTGCCCCTTGTGTTCACTGGTTCAAAATTGCCCCTACAAATGTGGGGGATACCATGGAATTATCATGATGGACGGCGGTGGATAACCTGGTGGATGATTGTATGTAATTTTTCCCACTTATGTATGTACCTACCTATGCCTGTCTGAATGTTTGTGCCATGCCATTGTATGTTGGTAAAATAAAAACAGAAACAGTTTCAGTTTTACAGGAAGAATGCCGTTTGTGTGGTGCTGAATCAGAGAATCTGGTTCATGTTTTGCTGATGTGTGATGCAATGAGACGGACAAGGATTGGGGTTGGTTGGATGGATGTGGATGATGCGCTGAATGAGGAGGCTGCATGGGGGATTGTAGCAGAGCGCTTGGGGCTGGGTGGTGAGTTGGATACCGAGAGGTATCCAATTCACCGGCATAACCACCACCATGTGGTGAATGCCTATTCCCTTTCCTTTAGGAATTTTTTTGGCTCTTTCAATGGCCCCATGTTTGTTGGGCATACTGATCTGCTGAATGATTTTGAGCTAGGTGTGTTGTTTTTCTTCAAATCTGTGGATATTCTGCACCATCAACAAATTTATGAATGTATCCAATTGAGATCATGCATTATCTACTCCAATCACTGGATGGAATGGGAATGGCATTCAACATGAGGTTGGTTGGTTTCTATGCATTCTTATACTCGTGATATGTTTGATTTTTGTTTTTATTATTTTTACGACACAACAACGTGAGAAACCTTTGGTAAATGTGTTGAATATTGCTGGTCGTAAAATAAAAAAATAAAAAAAAAAATAATGAGGGGTAAACAAAAATTATCGATTACCGGTAAAAATCTTATATTCGTACATTTGTTTGTTCAAAAAAAATTGTTATTGGAATGCAATGTTAGGTACTTATTTGTGATCAAAATGCAAAGTAAAATTGAGGAAAGCAGAAAAAAAAGGTGTGCAAGGGCAAAGACCTATCTGATGAAGTGGAAGTCTTTGGTGTCGGGAGATGGGAAGTTAGGTATTTGAGGTGCAGGTATGGCGGCGGGCGAGAAGAAACCGCAGCAAAAACCTTACATGGTATTCTGGTATTCTGGTACAATTTTTTATTTGTTTGTGTTTTCCCAGTGGCATGAAATTGACATTTATGATGTCAACAAGAAAAAATCACAGTTTCTTACCAGACAGGAACAATACTTCCAGTACCGTAAAATGGGGGAACTTCGGCACCCAGAGGCAGGTAACTTCGGCACTGATAACAAAACTCAAATTTTTACAAGCAGGATAACTATAACTGTTGGGAGCCACAGGCAGAAAAAGCCATTGGACGTGGTAAACCCCGGTCAGACATGCATCATTTTTTTGCCTCGGCAATTACCACAACAACAATCAAGTCGTCGTGTTCTTTCACCGAGGCAGCATGTATCTTTTTGTGTTCAGATAAGACGCCGTCGCGATCGGCAATAAAAAAGAAAACATGGTTTCAAGTGCAAACCATCGGTGCAGAGAAATTGCGGTGCAGTTTTAGAAACCCATGGTGGGTATTGTCAAGAAATGTGGCCAGAAAAATAAAAATAAGAGAACACGAACCAGGTCAGGCGACGTGAAGATTCCAGCATGGCACTGTCCAGATGGTGACAGTTTGACAGCAGGCTCGGATGAATAGACAACACAACAACAAGAAATCAATTTGGTCACAAATATATCCATTTCGGTAGGTGCCCTCAATTTTTAGTGCATGAAAACATGGAAAAACATGGAAAAAAGGAAAAGGCACAATTAGCATAATATCTCCAAGGAAAGTGAAATGGGGGCATGATCAAAGAAACCTATATACCTACCTAGGCCTTCCTACTACCTATTACCTACCTACTGGGGCGATAAACTGAGTTTTGGCTTTATGACAGATAAAAAACTGGCCTCTGATAGGTTTAGCATGTCATGAGAAATGCCAAGTTTGTTCCAGAGAAAAATGTAGTTGTTTAGGAAAGAGAACCTAGAGACATTTTTGGCAAGGGAAGGTGGGACAAATGAAACGAGGTCACTGGCCCTCGTCGACCCTGTGTTTTTGACCAGGGTGCAACAGCATCCTGCCCATCCTCCCTCACCACGGACACATTTTCGAAAAATTGAAACACCCCTGAGCTTTCTCCTCTTAGCAAGGGACACCCAGCCCAGCTCCTCCCTGAGCAATGTCACACTGGAGTGAAAGGAGAAGTCCCCAGAAACAAACCTCACTGCCCTGCGCTGGACAGCTTCAAGTGCATCAATGTGGCACTGAAGATGAGGATCCCAGGTCGTTGTTGAATATTCTAAGATGGAGCGAACCAACGAGAAGTAGAGTATTTCCTTTACCTTTCTGGAGGCGTGGGAATAGTGTCGGATTAGAAATTTCAGTTGATTTGATGCCCGTTTTACCATCTGACTAATATGAGGTCCCCAGTAGGGCTGTGCGAATCGGCTTTCGAATCGAATCCTGCGAATCGAATCCCCAAGGTTCGAATCTCGAATCAAATCCGAATCAGTTGTCAAATTTCGAAGCGAATCCTTTCGAATCGAATCCTTATCTTCAAATCTCCAATCTTGATTCGATTCCCACCACATGTCTCGAATCGAATCTTTTCGAATCGAATCTGGCCAGATTCGCGATTTTCGAATCGAATCCTCGAATCGAATAATGATTCACACAGTCTTACAGGATAGTAAACGTGAATCTTATTGTGGGCATTGCTCAGTGACACCTGTAAGCACTGTTTGGTTCCAGGTTGTGGCATGCCTGTGGGGCTGTGGATCAATTTGGAAATGTTAAAAGATTTTAGATTCGATTCGAATATTTTTCGAATCATCGCAAAATCACGAATCGAATCATTTCGAATCGAATCCTTTAATTCGAATCTCGAATCCTGGTTCGAATCTTGCCCCATTTTTCGAATCGAATCTGGCAAGATTCGCAATTGTCGAATCGAATCCTCGAATCGAATCAAGATTTGCCCAGCCCTAGTCCCCAGTTCATAATATGAGTTCCCCAGGATGCTTCTGATCGGGACTTTTTATTGACAAAATATCTCAAAATGCTCAAATTCAGGAAAAATAATGCTCAGCAGCTTTTGTTTATTTGGGTGGTCCCCTGAAAACCGGACAGCCGGACAGGACCTCCGGACTGACCCAGACGGGTTAGGTTAGGTTAGATTAGGTTAGGATAGTCTATACTAACCTAATCTAACCTAACCTAACCCGTCTGGGTCGGTCCGGCGTTGCGGCGGTCCTGTCCGGCAGTCCGGTTTTCAGGGACCACCGTTTATTTGCAATTGATATTCAATAAAAATGAAAAATTTCGTTGAATTTTTGTGCCATTTTTGGAGTAATTTTTTCTGAGCCTTTTGGCAAACTTTAAGTTGGATACAATTGATGCATCTGACATCTTTCTTTCAACCATCCTTGAGGCCTAACCAAAAAAACCACAACATTGAAGTTTGATCATCTATACATTTGTACAGGGTGTCCCAAACACTGCTCTCAGGCTGGGGTAATTTTGGCACTGGGGTAACTTCAGGCACAACCGCACAACTGCAGGCGTGGGCAATTAATTTGTATTGCAATTGCTGTCTCGGAAGGAAAGCATGTCATTGTTGAAGAAATTAGGTTGGTAGGTGCCCACTAACATCCATATTTTTTCTTTTTGGCCAGCGAGGTACTTACTTTCTTAATTTGCACTTGCTTGCTATTTAGAACATGCCTCGAAATTATGCTAAGGGTGCTCCATGCAAAAAGCCCTATCAGCGTTGGACTGTGGGCATCTCAGGCTCCATGCAAAAAGCCCTATCAGCGTTGGACTGTGGGCATCTCAGCAGATGGAGCAAGCTCTTGATGCCATCAAGAATGGCATGACACAAAAGTGTGCATCGAAGACATTCAACATCCCGAGGTCCACTCTGCAAAGTCATTTTTACGGTCATCGTGTTCGTAAACCTGGAGGGCCCACTGTTTTAAGCTCTTGCGAAGAGAAAGCAATAGCAAAAACAGTGCAAGCATTGTGCGACATGAGAAGCCCTCTCAATTTAATGTAACGATGATTTTATACCCATGTAAGCTTTGTGCCTGAATTAGTTAGGTAATTCAGCCTGTCTATCTAGTGTTGACTTACCTACCTGCGTGATTTTAGTGTCAACCCACTTGTGTACCAATTATCTACACAATAATTGTCAACACAATTGTCAACCAATTGCCAACACAACTATCTACTACCTACATACCTTGTTGGTTGGCAGGCAGTGGCGTAACAAGGTGTTATCGGGCCCCGGGCAAAAGGTTTTGGCTGGGCCCCCCCCGCAACACAGGACAGGACATATCAAAATGAAATCGATGAAGCGACCGGGCCAGGGCCCTCGACCGGGGCCCTGCAATAGCAAAGCTCTTGACAAGAGCAAGAGCTTTGCTGGGCACCGGTCTGGTGCCCCGGGCTCTTGGCAACTGAGATCAACGTCCAGGCCGCGCATTTTGCGCATATCTCTTGTTTTGGTCTTCGGGACCCAGGGCCAGTTGTCACCCAGCCGGGCAGAGGCTTTATTAAAATATCCACATTTGATTTTGTGCGACTGCCAACGCCAAACAAGCATTGTTCGTTTTTGTCGTTTTTCGAAGCAAAAAGGAATTAGGATGCGGCGAGTTTTGCCCCTTGCATGCAGCTGAGCGGCTCCCACGCCACGACCACCAGACCAGTGGAGTTGGAAGGCGACTGAAGGAGTCCCCTATCTCATCCTCGGACTAGATCCCCGATCCCCTCATCTCCAACAGGCAGTATGGCGCCCGTCGCGCGTGACTGATGACTAACTGACCAGTTCCAGTCTTGTTCACACCCTCCCTCTGATGCCCTGAAATAAAAAAGGTCCCCTCTCACACCCTGATCAAAAAAAGGTCCCCTCTCACACCCCGATAAAAAAAGGTCCCCTCACACCCCGATCAAAAAAGGTCCCCTCTCACCTCACACCCCGATAAAAAAAGGCTCGTCGTCGGGCCCCCCGCGGACAGTTTGGGCCCCGGGGCAGTGCCCTGCCTGCCCATGCGGTCGTTACGCCCCTGTTGGCAGGCATGCTCAATTTTGTTCCATTTTTTATGAATACCAAACCAACCTATTTTGAGACTGAAATTCAATGTTTTTGTTGTGCCTCATAAAAGGAACCAGCGATAATCGGTTTTAAATTTCTCATTCCCAACTTTCGAGACTGATATTTTATTCTTGGGCCTATGTCCCTACAAAGACTTTGTTCAATATTTGTTGTGCCTACCTACTAACTGAAGCTCTAATTGTTGTGCCTGCATTTCAGTGTTTAAAGTGTACCGAAAAAGGGGCCGGTGCGCATTCCCGAAAAAAGGGCACATATACCTAGTGGACGCAGCCCACTCGGGGAGTCTGGGGGGCGGAGCCCCCCAGAAGCTGAAGAAATTTTGAAATTTCAGGGTCCAATTTGGACAAATTTTGGCATTCCAGAACAGACAATGGACAGGAACAAACACATTTGATGACACAAAAAAAAACAAGGATATCATCTCTCCCACTCCACATGCGAAAAAATAAATGGATGAATTTTCCCCCAGGGATGTCCATTGTGTCTAGTGTAAATCCTCCCCCCTGAGACCAAGTGGACGCGAGCCGCGTCCGGGTCCCCAAACCCCCCATTGGGGCCCAGCAAAGTCCCAAGCCAACCAAATAACCGAACGTGTTTGTGACCTGCATGAATGCACGAATCCATTGAAGGGCACGCACACCCGACACTGCGAGGCGGGCGCATTGGGTGGGTGCGACCGGTGGAGGCAAAGACATCTGACAAACAGAACTGACTAAATTCGGTTTTTTGTGTCATTCATGACTGATCGAAAAACGAACTTGGCTTCCAACGTGAACTAATGGAGATGACACACACACACACACACACACACACACCAAAAGTAGTCGCCATCGAGCATGAAAAAAAAAAATCAATGTTGCTTTCACCCGTCACTGCGAGCATTACACGTACCAAAAAAGAATGGGATGGGGTGGAACCCACGCACGCAATGTGCAATTGCCATAATTTCAAAAACTGCCAGACTTTTGACTTTTCCCAGACTGTTCAGGACTCTTGCGGCACCTGTGCTCTGATGCTGCTGTCCTTGAACCGCTTGCAAGATGGGTACTGGGCCCAACCGTTGGGGATTTTGCCTCCCTCGACCTCTGCATCGCCACAATGAAATTCATGGGTGTCAAGCCATTCAACCAAGCAAAAATTCTTTCTCGTGAATTCAATCTTTTGCACAATGCCTGTTCTGCTTTTTTGATAGAAATAAACCACAGAAAAAAAAATCTTTTGCACAATGCCTGGCGAGTGGTGTCTCCCACAGAGTGTATCCTTCTTTCTGCTCACTTCACCTCACCATCTGCACCACCAAATCAACCAACAACAAAATCGGCCAATCGGAATTTTGGGGGCTCTGTGAAAGAACCATGAAAAGGCACTGAGCGGGCGGTGCCGTCTGGAATTTTCTTTGCTCACTTCTCTGCAGCGTGCATTCCTGCAGCCTTGTCTTCACACAGAGGGCGGATGCAAAGGCGCAGGCGGCGGGAAGAGAATGACTATGTGCATGGCCCTTTTGCGCAGTGAAAACATAAAACATCCATGTGTTTGGCTGTTCTGTGGTGTGGGTTCATATGAGGAGGCAAGAATGTAGTTCATGCAAGGCATTGATGCCTTGGTTGCAATGATACCTTGGTTCATTGGAGTTTATGATTGATAGAATGCGGGATGTGGAGAGGGAAGGATTAAGCCACATGCTTTGTGTGGTGCTGAATCAGAGAATCTGGTTCATGTTTTGCTGATGTGTGATGCAATGAGACGGACAAGGATTGGGGTTGGTTGGACAGATGTGGAATCTGGTTCATGTTTTGCTGATGTGTGATGCAATGAGACGGACAAGGATTGGGGTTGGTTGGACAGATGTGCATGATGCGCTGGATGCGGAGGCTGCATGGGGGATTGTTGCAAAATGAGCCCTAACTACAGATGGCCATATTTATGGAATTCTCTTCCTCCAAAGTTAACTACATGCCATAATTTTTCCTTTTTTAAGAAAGAGTTAAATGCTTTCTTGTGGACTGATGAGCATTTTGACCATGTTAATGACCTCTTCTCTTATTCCTAGAAGAGAGAATGACCTATTCTCTTATTCCCAGAAGAGAGAATGACCTCTTCTCTCATTCCAAGAAGAGAGGAAAAAAGAATACTGGGAGAAGGTGGGAAGCCATGGCTTCCCACTTTCCCTCAGTTTCTTTTGGCCTCAATTTAAATTAAAAAAAAAATAAAATAAAAAATAGGCTATCCATTTGGCATGGTTTCCCACATATTCAATACATTTACTGGAGGCTTACCTTGAGGAGAGCATTAGAGCTGGCTATGCCAATCCTCTCCTCAACTACCCAGCCTCAGCAGTATATGAATTGACTATGATGAGACGTACCTATTAAGGAATTTCCATCAATTAGGTAGGTAGGTACACTTTGCACATTATTACCGACCTGTTCTTTTCCTTAGTATCTACCCACCTGATCATATTTCTTCTTCTTTTCCCATTTCAAATAAACTGTTGGCTTTGGTATACCTTGCCACATGCCCTGCCACTTTTTTCTAGGTGTTAAACTCATTAATCTGATGCATTACATTTTATGCTTTTATCGTGTGTGGACTGTGGTGAATCTTTTTGCACTGCTGTGACTCGTGAAAATTCCAATTGGTCAAATTCACTCATCTGTGGTATGGACTGTGGCTGGACTGCCAATGCCTGTAAGTTTTTGATTTCCTGTTTGTTTATTTTGATAAAATTGTGATGAACGTTTGTCTCATTACTTTGTTTATTTCTGGGTATTACATTGCAATAAATTAAAACAATTAGAATTAGAATTGTAGCAGAGCGCTTGGGACTGGGTGGTGAGATGGATGCCGAGAGGTGTGCAAGGGCAAAGACCTGTCTGATGAAGTGGAAGTCTTTGGTGTCTGGAGATGGAAGGGTGGGTATTTAAGGTGTATCCGTATGGCGGCGAGAAGAAGCCGCAACAAAAACCTTACAAGTTACCAACATGGTAGGAGTATTCTGGTGCAGTTTTTACGGTCTCTGGGTCTGCCTGCCAGTCTGCTCACTCCTTGCAGTGTTGTGCTCAGCCAGCAGTCAGATGTGCCTGTGTCTGTTCATGGCGTTCTTTTTTTTTTTTTTTTTTTTTAACTGGGGCCGTCCCCCCGCCGATGAGTTCGATGGACAAAGAGTCCGGAGTCAGAAAGTAAAATCCAACGCAAATGAGCAACAGACCAGTGCACTAGGCACCACGTCAAGACGTTCAAGTATGTTTGGCTAATTTTTCATTTGATTTTTTTTGCAAATGCCTCATGATCAATAAAATTATAGTGACAACACTGCATCCCCTTTGATTCTATTTTGTTGGTTTTTTGTCTTTCTGCACTCCGACTCACTAAATCTTGGGTTCTTTTGTTTTCTGGCCTCTTTCTTGGCCTCTCGCGTCGGCGATGAGAGGTCACGCCACTTTTTGCTGCTGGCTGTTGAGTCTGTTGACCCCGAAAGTATAAAAAAAGACATTATTCGATGGACGTTTCTCAAAAGGACAGTTCGTCGGTTTCCAAATATAGTGGAGGAACAAAGTCAACTGATCCAGACAGATTGCCACCAGGCAATTTATTTGGTTGGTGCTAATGTTTGTTTTTCATACAATATCAAAAAGAAACTACGTAGGTCATCCCAGAGTATTTTGCAACTGCTTTTTTATTTGGACAAAAAGAAAGGAATCTAACCTGCCACTGTCCCATTCTTTAGAAGTATTCTCCCTTTACTTCTATGCAGCGTTGCAGCCTTGTATGCCATGATTCAATGGCATGGCAGTCTTTAGATTGCGGGATTGCCTTTAGTTGTGAATTTATGGCTTTTAAAAAATTTTGGATCCGGGTGAAAGGCTTCCCTGAAATCCCAGATTTGATTTTTGGAAAAATCCAAAAATCGTGTAGCCAGGTCGGGACTGTAGGGTTGATGAGTCAGTTCAGTAATTTTATTCTCTGCAAGAAATTGCCCTACGAGAGCTGTTTTGTGTGGCCCAGCATTGTCATGCAGCAGCAGAGTGCAGGTGGTGCCTCCTTTTGGTAGTTGTTTTTGGACTTAAGAGACAACTTTTGGAAGCACCACTGAAGCATAGCATTCTGCCAACAGTACCATTGTTTAAACAAGTCTCAGACACAATGTGTGCCACTGTTGCATTTGGATGATCCGCGATTATCCCCTGGACAACTGCAATTGTTTGGTCGTTCACAATCTGTTTTGACTGTGACCCCAACGTGGTGCATCTTCAACGGTCTCCCGGCCAGCCTTGAATTGGCTGATCAAATCTGCAACACTGCAATAGGAACAGATGTCCTCGCCATACTTGCTGATGAGAACATTATGGATCGTGGTCCCATTTTCCCCAAGTTTGAAGCGTGTCAAAACATAAAATCTGGCACGATCATTTTGAAAATTGCATGTTTTCTTGGCTCAGGTGAAATCGGCCTTCTCCAATTTCAACTCAGAAAGCCAGAAATCTTAGAAATCCTAAATTCACAAGGCACATCTGAAAGAGGAAAGACAGGCCATCATTTTAAACAGAAAATTAAACTTCAGACACGTCAGGAAGACCCTGTCACAAAATAGTTGCAGACTACTCTGGGAAGACCTACGTAAAAATTCAAAAGCACAGGTTATAACCTTGCATGATTGATTGGTCAGATGTCATCCAGAGTCCAGTGTGGAAGAGGTGAGCAGTTCAAATTGATGCAGGTTGGTGGTTGAAGATAAAAGGTGTGGCCAGTTTTGTTTTTTTTTTTTTCATTCCAGAAGTAGGTACCACCTGGTACCCCATGCAGAAATCAGTATGCCAAAAAGGAAAGAAAGAAATGGGGGGCAGAAATTAGCAAAAACATCCAGTTTTAAAGAAATAAATATCAGTGAATTGATTTTTAGGGGACTGCAAGATTTCAGCTGGTAATGCAAATCTATTCCACAGAAAAAGGTACCTAGGTACCTCACCAAAAAAGGAATAGGGCCTACCTCACCTGTCTACATTTTTTTAGGTTGTGTGCTGCCTGCGGGAAAGGTTGTGAAAAGAAACTTGGTTGCAGATGCAAACCATCGCTGCAGAAACCAGACAGGCATGCAGTGCATTTTGTCAATGATGTGGCGAAGGCTGCAAAAAGTCGTTTGGAGTCCTGGAGCACGGATTTTGGAGCCTGGTCATATTTTGGTCGAGAATAGCTTTTTTTTGCACCGTCAGCCATTTCGATCCCGGCCGAAAAATTAAAAAGGCTGGATTCGCTCGCCAAGATCTATTTCTTGCCATCCGGGACACCAGTTTACAAACCCTGCCATGACTTTAGATGGCAGACCGGGGCCCCCACTGAGCATTGTTTTTTTCTGAGAGGGGACAGGCTTTATAGGTCAGGTTCAGATGGCTTTAGATGAGAAAAAATTATTTTTCTTTCTTGCGAAAACAGGGCCCCAAACGAGCATTCTTGCACAAAATGCTGTCTGCCATCAAAAGTCGCGGCAGGGTGTGTAAATCCGCTCCCGGGACGGACGAAAGTCTGAGAGCTTTTTTTTTTGCTCCCCGACCCATTTCGATCCCGGTCGGCCCACAACCGTCCCGGGAGCAATGCTCCCGTGCTCCCGACCTTTTGCAGCCCTGGATGTGGCAAGGAGAATTAAAAAAATGTTTTTAATTTTTTAAGAGTTTTGAAGAGTGAAGTTGGCACAAAGGAAATTGTCATGCTGGATCTTGTTTTACGGTCATTTGGAGTGAAGATCCAGGGCCCATCCACCCGGCCTCAGCCCCAGCCCCATTTATTGACAATGCAATTCTGAATGCAGACAGTCCATGTAGTAACCATCTTTTATTGAGGGAATTCCAGCCCAATTCCAGGGCTGCAAAAAGTCGGGAGCATGGGAGCATTGCTCCCGGGACCGTTGTGGGCCGACCGGGATCGAAATTGGGCCGGAGAACAAAAAAAAAAAAGCTCTCCAACTTTCGTCCAGGTTGTAAAAACATGTAGATCATCGAGCGAAGTAAACTTTTTGGACTTTTCGACAGGGACCGAGACGGGCTGACCAGCAAATGAAAGCTGACGAGCAAAAAAAAAATGCTCTCATCGACCAAAATTTGACCAGGCTCGAAAATCCGTGCTCCAGGGCTCCAAACGACATTTTGCAGCCCTGCCCAATTCAGTCAGCATGCTTGTCACACTTGCATCAAAAGCAAAATTTCCCATTACAAACCTATCTGTTCTTCTTTGCACAGCCTCAATTGCATCAATGTGACATTTTTGATGACTCCATGTGGTGGTGGAATATTCTAGCAGGGGCCTTAAGTTGAAAAATACAGAGTTGACTTCTTGTGCCGTGAAGCATGATTGTAGGCTAATTGCGAATGAGAAAACTCAGTTGATGCCATGCCTTTTTAACAATGGTTTGGATATGGGGAGCCCAACTGAGCTTGCTGGCGGTGATCACATCATTCACCGCCAAGCTCCTCAGAAATTTTCTTTCTGAAGCATGAAGTTCCCGCTGATAGGCTTTTAATGTCTGGATATAGCAGGGGATTAATGCTTTATTACAATAAAACCAGAAAACTAGATTACACAAGGTGGGATCAAGGTGCGAAATTAGCGTAATTGGAGCGTACACGAAAGTTGCGAAAACTGCCGCTAGGTGCAGCACTACCCAGCCATTCGAATCAAATTCAAGAACGTGGAATTCAATTTGAATGGGAATGTGATTCACCAATATGATTTTGCCTCCTTTGTTTTCATTTTGTCAATGTTTTTGGCAATTGTGGATGAAATCATTTGATGCTCTGAACGAATGAGTTACAATATTATTGTGCCCGACACGGCACGTTCTGTTTCATTCAAGATGAAGCCAATGATGCACTTGACTTTGACGGAATTATTGGCAGGTTTATTTCCTGTGAGTTACCTATCATTGCTTTGTCAATGTGTGAGCGGATGAATGTATCACACACCTAGGCGGACACTTGAGGTGGGGGCAGCAGTCCCCTTTTCCGAAAAAAACGTCCATGTTGTCAAAATTTTCGTGGATAAAACACAATTTCACAAAATGTTTCTGGCACCGTACTCCAATTTGAGCTTTGACTTTTACCTACATATGTAGGTACCTGCTTTCTCTGAAAAAAATTTCACCTAACCATAAAGATATCCACATGCAGCTGAAATGTTTTCCAATTCTTATTTTTTGTTTTGTCCTTGATGAGAATATCTGTACCCACCTGTTTGGAAATTATTGCTGAGAACCCTGTATGAAGGAAATGAAAGCTCAACTCACTGTTCTGAATGGAATGGGCCTTTCTCTTAACCCATTGAACCCAAAGCACGGACTCAGTCCGTGAACCGAAGATACGCTCCACACCGAAACATGGATTGTAGACGTTTACGAAATTCGGCCGCCATACCCGAAGCGAGGACTCAGTATTTCGGAAACCAATGGTTTCAATGCGATTACCCGACCGATTCCCGACCATCGGGGCGGGTCATATTTTAAACATTCGGGCCTGGCTGACAACATTTCAGCAATTATTTTTGTTTTTTGTTTCATCGAGATGAAAAATGGCTTCTTCTTCGACCGGCGACCGCGAAAAGCTGTTGCAATGCTGATGGCGGCTTCTGAACTTTTGGTGCTTCCTCTTGTTCTTGTTTTCTTGTTCTGGCTTGGTGGTGCAGTTTTTTCGTTGTTTTAGTACCGATTTTTACAGCAAATTTGAATTTTGTTGCTTTTTCTAACGGGTTTTGTTATTTTTTCTCATTCTGGCTTGAATTCTGGCAGTTATCAACTATTATATTTCAAAAATCACAGCGCATTTTTTCCGAAAATCAAATTCCGGATTTGGTGAAAGAACGAAAATTGGTATTTCCGGGATTGGCGATATGTGCACAATTATAATATTCCGGGTTCAGTGGGTTAAAGATCGGGAGTGCCTGCTGGGCGTGATTGCATATGACAATAATTTAAATAGGCCAGCCATAGGTACAGGCTTTAGTCTAACACGGAAAAATAAAAATACCTGATTCATGACAATGGTTTAAAACAAGCGTACAATTCAGAGATGACAGGCGAGAAAAAACAACAGGATTGCATTCAATTTGAATGGTTGAATGACAGAAGACTGTTGGCACACAAGAGTACCTACCTGCCTACCTATCACAGGATAAAATGGTCAGAATATAAAGAAAAATTCCTAATTTTGAAATTTTACATTTTCTTACATTGGAGGCTAATAACCTTTATTAGCTTTGACTTTAGTGTCAGTGTTTCCATGAAAGTATGGATGATAAACTCTTTACTAAGCAGATGAGAGCTGCCACAAGGGAGGTGCATGCATTGAGTGATGCACTGGTCAATGCAAAATTGGGATTCGGTGAGTTTATGTGACGTTATTCTTGTGCCTATCACTTTACTTCGTGATATTCTCACCCCCGTATGAAGTCGTTTTATGGACCAGGGAGCTAATTTAAATCGACCTGCTAAATTTAGAACCTACCAAGGTTAGTTGCAAAAAATTGAAATGAAACGAACTAGGCTACATTGAGCGAAATTCCAAAAATGTGAAAATAAGTACATTCTTTGCAAAATCCCTGCCAATTTACAGCCTTATGCAAGTCTGGAAAGCTGCAATCCCATGAAGGGGGTTTCGGTACTTTTATGGTCAGATGTTTGTTGGGGATGAGTATCAACACCACCTAGCCTTTTTCACCTGCAGGGTGTTCCCATTTTCTAATGTTGGACTGTCATTCGCGACCATGACCCTCGGACTGAGTCGTATGGGCTCATTTTGGACGGGTTTTGAGAAGGTGCATTGAGTGGTATCCCAATTTGGTCCTGTCATGTGATTTTGTGATGTTTTGGAAGGAGGTCAACTTACTCCAGGCCAACTGGCAAGATGCACATAGGTGTTGGTGGGAAATGAGGAAAAACCCGTCAGGGATGGGTAAACGTAGAAAACCGATGCAAAGCCGAGGGCTGCCAATGTTCAATTTTCTTCGAGTAGAAACTCTTTTAGATATCAGAGTGATCCAAAAAAAAAAGGAAACTGAAATATTTTTCGTGGATTTTTTGATTCTGCAAAGTATTTTAGGGTTCCAGTAAATCTGAAGTGGTCTAACGGCATCCTCTGCATCCTCTCAGGTCACAGCATGTGCATGCTTTTTCTGAAAAGAGGCCCAGAAACGAAAACAATGGAGCCCCATCCGAGCTCAGATGGTCCGAAGAAAAAGGTGAACGAAATGTGTTTCTTGATTAAAGTTAAATGTGTTTCTTCATGATTAATTTGATTCTGCAAGACGTTTTAGGCATTAAAATTGCCAAAACATGTCGAGCATCAACCTCTTCATCCTTCAAATTTACCGTGTTGCTTGCATCCGTGTTGCATTTTTCTTAAAATAGACTCGATTCTTCATGCCAAACAGACGAACGGATTATCCAAAGAAAATATAAACAAAATGCTTTTCGGGGTTGTTATCGTGACTGTTTTGGTTCGGGGTTTTGTGGTTTCTTTCACTGCACGTCATGCTGTTAAAGCAGCAGTGTAAGAAAATCCATTTTTGTCTCTTCAAAACTGCAACAGTTTGGCATTTTTAAAATGCCCACCTAAACCATAACGGCACTGAAAAACATTTCGTTTCTCTCCTCTTTGGATGTTCAGTTCGGCTGTTTGGCTTGGAGTGTCCAGTCCATTTTGGGGAAAAGCATCATGCATCACAGGATGAAGAGGAAGATGTTCGACATGTTACGGCAACTTTACTGCATAAAACCCCTTGCAGAATCAAATTAGTCACCAATAAACACATTTCATTAACCTTTTTCGCTGGACCATCTGAGCTCAATTGGCACTCAGCTGTCTTGTTTTCTGGGCCTCATTCAGAAACAGCATGCACACGCTGCAGAGGGTACCGTTAGACCACTTCAGACTCATTGGAACCCTAAAATACTTTGCAGAATCAAAAAATCCACGACAAATATTTCAGTTTCCTTTTTTTTGGATCACCCTGTACCTACACAAATACGACCAATAACTGCAAGCCAGAATGGTGACGTGAACAATGATGTCTGCTTTATTTTCAGATAAAAAAGTTTCATTTCAGAGATTGCAGTTTGATAAATTTCATTAGGCCTATTGTTTTGCGATGAAAATCACTCACAAATAATTGTCTCTTGACTTGGGATCCACCATTTCAGGCGAGCTCCTTTTTGCACAACACTGGCAATGCCCACATGAAGTTGCACACCAAAAGAAAAAGATGACACATTCATGGATGACTAAATTTTGGGTCAGAGTGGGGGTTAACATGCTGCCCATGTAAAATAAGTTGTCCCTGTGTCTTTTGCAACAAGTTTGACAGAGCACAACAGGCACCACTTGTTATGTTCCATGACTTGGCTTTCATGTTGTTAGTTCTGCTCCAAATTATGACTCCTGTTGGCCAATTATTATTAATTTGGCAGTTTTGCTTAATTGAACAAAGGGGGATTGAATTTCGATGTTGCAACCACGACGCCGTATTATACGGTAAAATTTACGGTATTGTACATGGTACCCACAACCCACGTATATT
>JASGXE010006491.1:0-20686 GCA_030068105.1 Sinentomon sp. SZTP_YWyxl
ATAACAAGATAGGTAGGTGGTGCTAGACATAGACATCCTGGGCATGCCATCTTTTCTTGGTGCAAGCATGAGGTTTGGACTATTTTTTCAACAACCGCTGTCCAAAAAAGTGCAACTGTAAGTCCTGCTGAAGCTCGGGCATGTGCCTGACCGTGGTTTTGGCGACAGGGGTTGTAGCCTATCCGAAGAGGTGCGGCTATTTCAGTGGAAGGAAAACACTACCTACGTTACGTTATCGCAAATGGAGTCATTTTAATTCCCGGTAGCAATACTTTTATTAGTTTTTTGGAACCTGGTGACCTTCACCTATAAAAAGTGCACCTTATTTTCAGTACCTGCCTAATGCCTTGGCCTGCATGTATGCCAATAGCATTTTCCAACTGCCAATTGCTCAATCTTTGGAGGGTTTGATTATGAGCATAAAAAAGAGGGCAGCTTCAGCAAAGTGGCAATCATCAGTGCATTGCTGCTGTCCAGTCCCAACTGCGTGAAGGTATGATGCATAATGACATTATACTTCTTGTGTCAGTGTTTATATGCCTGCAAGAGGGAGTGATCTTTTGATTTGTGGGTGGGGCTTAGAACTGGGTAAGGGATTTTGGTAACAAGCTCCTCCCACTGACCAAGGCCAACAACATCTCTTTGAGCATAAAAGGAGGCAGACAGAGGCAACCATGGTCATTCACTTGCAAGTGAGCAGAGGTCAGAAGTGCACGAATTTTTGGACAAGAGGGCGCACATTCAAGGCAGGAGGGCGCGCATTTAGGGCAGGAGGGCGCCTGTTCAGGGCAGGAGGGCGCCTGTTCAGGGCAGGAGGGCGCCTGTTCAGGGCAGAAGGGCGCCCCTTGTGAAGGCAGGGCGATGCGCCCTTGGCGCCCTTCACACCTAAGGGACTGCTTTGGCCGAAGTCCTGGTGTGTGCCCTGCACACCTTAGGACATCAATAGCAACATTCTGTTTCTTTTGTACTTTCTGTTTTGATCTGCAGATAAGTAATGGTAAAACGAAAAAAAGAAACTCACCCAGAAAGTCGTGTCTGAGAGTTTTTTCCTTGCTCCATCTATTGCGACTGCAAACCCTCCAGGATAAGAAAAAAGGACATGAAATGTTGTAAAATGGCATCTCAGGACCCCTAATTTATCAAAAAAGCTTCAGCTTCATTGTGCAAAATGTTAGGAACTGATCGATGTAATGGCTTAGGACAATGCAAACCCTACCTAATACTGACCCGCTATGTCAGTATTAGGAAAACAACATCCCTAATACTGACCGGCCTCGTCAGTAGGTATCAGAGAAATGTATGAAACAGTCTCACTGTAACGTATTAACAAATTTTTCCTTAAATAACAAATTTTTGAATGAAACTGAATTTTTGTTGTGTGCTTTTTTCTGTTTGTGATAATCTGAAATTAAAATGAAATTAAAAAAAAAAACAGAAAAAAATAGCTGACCCAATTTTTTTTGGAGGGTTTGTGAGCAAAAAACATGTCAGATTCGGAGAGGTAGGTACCTACTTTTATGTTCTTGGATGCTTCCAATTTTTGTTGGCGGTGGATTTCTAACCTTCAATCTGCAACAAATTCTTTATTTAGCTTTATTATTAAGCTTTATAAATTTTTGGTGCTGTGTTTTTATTTTGATCGCTGCGAACATCAATTTTGTGACTTTTCATCAATCTGTCTACCTACCTGCTCATCCTGCTTTATTGAAATGGATGTGATGTGTGATGACACCGGGATGGACCAATGATCTGTTGCAAGGTTGGTAACCAATAATCATAATTAAATAATTACGGTATTCCATTGTAATTGCTATGTTATTGTGCCACTTGATTTGAAATAATTAATTAATAATTAATTAATTAATAATTAACAAATTTCCCATCTTTTGGAAAACACCATAACGAGCAAAGAAATTAGGTTTTTTTGCCGTTTTGGAACATTTTCGACCGAATGCACCAACACGACTAACGCTAAGCATACACTTATCTTGAACTAAAGTGCCAATTTCCATTGTGTCAACATTTAGGCAGGATTAGCGATAGTCGCTTCTTGGGGCTAGGCTTAGCATTAGCATTAGCCAAAGTGCTGGGCATTGCACCATTTGCATTGCACCAACTTAAGATGCAACTCAAGTGATAGCTGAGTGGTATCTTAGCATTAGTGCTAGGTTGGTCCAGATCAGACTTAGCTTACCTTTTGACATGTGATGAGTGAATTCCTTTCCGTTTTTTGTTATTGCAAGAAAGGTTGAGCATTCGCATCCTGCATTTTGAAACATCGGAGGCATTATGGAACAGTTTCTGGCGAAGTTTCCGCTTTTTTCCTTACGTCAAAAAATATTTCCGTTTCATTTGTATTTATATTTGCCATGAAAGAAAGAAAAAATATACCTATATTTCGGACCGGTTGAGTCCCGAAATTTCGGATTGAGGTTTTCCAAAATTTTGAATTATGTTTTCCGAAATTCCGGATTTGTTTTTTCGAAATTTCGCATTTATTTTCCCGGTATTTCGGATAACTTTTTCCGAACTTTTGATTATTTTTTAAGAAATTTCGTATTTATTTTTCCAAAATTTTTATTTTTTATTTTTTGGAAATTTGCATTTCCTTCTTGGAAAATTCGGACCATTTTTGCAGAAATTCCAAATTGATTTTTCTGAGCTAACGGACAAAAAAATCCAAATTTTTGAAAAAATAAATCCGAAATACATATGTGGAGAATAAATCCAAAATTTCAAAAAAATCCGAAATACCGGAAAAATTATTGAATTTCGGAAATAATAATGCAAAAGTTTGGACAAGTAGACACAAAATTTCGGAGAAAATATCGGTGGTCCCTGAAAACCGGACAGCCGGACAGGACTGCCGGACAGGACCACCGGACCGACCCAGACGGGTTAGGTTAGGTTAGATTAGGTTAGGATAGTCTATCCTAACCTAATCTAACCTGTCCGGGTCGGTCCGGCGGTCCTTTCTGCCTGTCCGGCAGTCCGGTTTTCAGGGACCACCGAAAATATCCAAAATTACAGAGAAAATCAGAAAAATGAATGCAAAATTTCGGAAACATCAATAAAAAAATTTGGAAAAATAAATCCAAAATTTCCGGCAAATAAAATGAAATTTAGGAAAAATCCGAAATAGATTTAGGACAAAACTAACCCCAATCGGTCAACAGAAAAGATGTTCAATATCCAGGAACTTTTCGAAATTCCGAAAGTTCGGAATCCTAAAAAGTCGGAAATTTCCGGACAATTTCGGAATTCCAAAAAGCTGGAATTGTGGGTACCGAAACTATCGGAAGTGCGAAAATATTCTATTCCTGTGCGTTTTCGAAGTTCCTGAAGGGCCGATTTTTTCCTTCAGTTAATTTCCTAAAAGATCTGAATTTACCACGTACAAAATTCAAAAATTGTACCTACACTGTACTACCGAGATTCCGGCATAAATTCCAACCGCAGCTACTCCGACACCGAATGTCGTTCCGGTTCCGTTCCGACCTCACAAAGTTCCGCCCCGATTCCGACTCCACTGCAAATTTCCATTTCCGCTCATCTCTGGAATTCATGCGCGAATAAGAAAGTTGTTTCGTCGTCCTCGACTGACTAACTTGTTCACCAATGAGGTATCTGTACAAACTCGTTTTCATGCAACACCCCCGTGCCCCATTTCGGTGTCGTCATAATAATTATGGTGCCGTTCGCACTGTCTTCTTACTTTTCGTTTGCAGCATGTTGAACCAGATCGTGGTCGAATGCACGCCGTCTTGATTTGCAAAAAATATTGAAATTTATGAAGCTTTGATGGTGGTCCCTAAAAACCGGACAGCCGGACAGGACCACCGGACCGACCCGGACGGGTTAGGTTAGGTTAGATTAGGTTAGGATAGTCTATCCTAACCTAATCTAACCTAACCTAACCTGTCCGGGTCGGTCCGGCGGTCCTTTCTGCCTGTCCGGCAGCCCTGTCCGGCTGTCCGGTTTTCAGGGACCACCAGCTTTGATCTGACAGGAAATTTGTTGTGGCAATTCTCGGCTCGCATTGCAGAAAGATCCTCTCAACAATTATTTTTCTTCGTCCTTTTTGAGGGTGAAGGAGTCATCTTAGCGAAATTATCGCCTCTACATGAGCGCATCTTCTGAATTTTTGGCGTCTTTAGAGACCATTAGCAGCTCAACTCGCAGCCAGTGTCTGGTCATATAAGAAGCTCCATATATGGTAATAATTGCATCGCAGGGAAGGCAATCAGTGATGACGAACGGAAATGTTGTTGGTTTGGTGCGTCGGAATGCAAATCAGGCCGCAGAAGTCTAGAAATTTTCTACCATTTCAAATCACGTGGCCTGCCTATTTGCGAAATTGTTTTGCGCATCTTTAGCAAAGCATTGCAATTGACAGAAGGCAGATCAGTTAGCACTTCGCTCGTGCTTAGCTACCACTTAGCTAAGATGTAACTCAGCTACCACTTATTGTTGGTGCAATGCTTTGTGACTAGCACTTAGCCAAGTGTTAGTTTTAGGGTAAGCTTAGGCTTATTGGTGCATTCGGCCGTTTAAAAATGCTGAAAGGAACCAAAACCATTGCTGTGGAGTGTTTTGTCATTGTGTGAAGAATTGAATTGTCCAACTCTTGCCAAAAACAAGAGTTCTCTGACTGTTGTCATACCTACCTGCTATTTAAAATGCAATTTTTCTTCGGGGGTCAGTATTAGAGTGTGAGTGGGGTCAGTATTAGGGCAGTTTTCCCAAATCTCCTTGTCTCGTACATTTCAACTTTCATCTGGGGTCATCCCTTTGGCCACGATTTCAGGAAAACAAGGGATAAGAAAATCAAAAGCAGCAAATATCATCTCAGGGAAGTCAGATTCCCAATAAACTTAAGTTTATTGTTCTGTTTAACAATTTCTGATTTCTAGATAGGCTGCAAGACTGCACCACATCGTGAACTAGGTACCTACCTTCTCGTGAACCCGGAAGTTGGAATTTTGCCATATCTGCACATGGTTTGGGCTGCATTTACAGTTTTGCAACCAAAACCATAACGCTTTCTGCAGCTGGGGTCCCAATCCCAGCCCCCGCCGGCACCATGACTTCCAGCTTGCCAGGGATAGCCATTTATAAAACAGATTGGCAAGTTCTGCAGTCTGGGGGTAAGCGCGTGCCGACTTATTTTTTTTTTTTTTTTTTTTTTTCTCTGCTGCATTTTCTAATTTTGAATTCTTCAGCATTCACTATTGAATTTTGTTCACATTTTAATTTTGTTTAATCAATCGTGCAAATACTTTTAATTTTCTTTGACTTTTAATTTTTGTTTTACTGTTTAATTTTTTCATAAGTTCCAACTTTTAATTTTGAGATAAACAACTTTTTTGCACCATTTTATTTTTATTCTTTCACTTGGAGCTCAGATAGAAAGCTGTAGGCCTAGCCTATTGTTTTATTTATCTTACATATCACAGATCATAACTATCAAATCCCACAAGAAAAGAAAGGCGAAAAAACTGCTAAATGAAAAGTCCAATGACCAAAACTCACAGGAGGACTTTCGGCGTGACCCACGCCTTCGTCAGCAATCAACCGACTCCGACTGTGACAACCGACTGTGACGAAGGCATGGGTCACGCCGAAAGTCCTCCTGTGAGTTTTGATCATTGGACTTTTCATTTAGCAGTTTTTTCGCCTTTCTTTTCGTGTGTGACAATGCCAACTGCTCCTTTTAAAGATCTTATACTATCAAATCCTGTACAATACTTATCACCAGGAATCAATGACAAGTTATTCAAATCTACAAATCTATAAAAATACCGAAAGTGCTTAAAATAAACTAGGCACCTGGGCCCACCTAATTTTTGTGAGTTTTATGCTTTTTAATTTTTCTAGGTCTTTTCTGCTTTTTAATTTTTTGGGCTTTCATTTGTTTATTTTTTAGGGTTTTCTCCTTTTTGAGTTTTTTTTTGCTTCTCTTTTTTATTTTGAGGATAATTACAGCAATTGCAACAACAACAGATTATACAATTATTTACAGCTCCTTGAAGCCAGTCTTTTCACTAATTCAAGGTGTTTAGTTCCCAACATTAAAGTTCTACATGAATTAAGCCTTGGCTTAATGAAACTACAACAACTCATTCATCTCAGAATGACACAAATAGTCCTCAGTCCACTATACGACAACCACTTCATCCAAGCCATCCGCTTCTGCGCCTTTTCTGGACAGGAATCTCACAATCCACGAAGAAATTATATCACGGTAAACAATCACCATCCCAACAGCAACCATCAGCAAAACGAAGACAACAACGATCAAACAGAACAGCCGTGCACCATCCAAAGGGCTGTCCACTTCTGAGAAATCCACTTCCTGCTTTTCACCACTCTTTCTGAAGACAGCCAGGTGGGAGTCGGAATGAGGCGGATACGGAGCACATCTCGAACGCCCTGGCATCACAGTTGTCGACTCAGACATCACAGAAGCAACACCAGAAAAAAGAACAACAAACAAAATGAAAACGCATCGGCTGGAAGTCGATGACATTTTCAGAAAATCAAAGGAAATCACCAGGAAAACAAAGAAAAATCAAATAAAAATGAGAAATCAGACAAAAACCAAACCAAAATGAAGAAAAAACAAATAAATCACAGCCTTCAAGTCGAAATCGGTCTCTCAGAAGCTCACACAACGTCTCAGGTCCCTGTTTCAGCTTGCAAAATTCACGCACGACAACAAACCTTCAACAAAAAGAAAAAAAGCTTCTCACTCGGAGCGCACTCTCCCTTTTTCAACAAATTTCACTCAAATGATGATCAAAATTGCGCTGCGCAGAAAGTCTTTTTCGCACCGCTGCGCAGGTGCGCCAAACCAGTGCCTCCGATATTTTCGTCCGCCGTATGACGCTGACATGCACAACACCGACCTTGCATCACGACATGCGCCGGCCACGGAAAATGAAATTTCTCTTGAACCGATTCACGGATTTTGATCGAATTTTTTGTGCTGGAAAGCTGAAAGATGTGCGCTTTTAGACGTGTATAACAGTCCCGAACTTTTCGTTGTTAAAATTTTAAAACTTTCAGGTACAAAAGTGCCTCAAGTTAAGATGTGACAAAATTCCGGGTTCCCGCCTCACATTTTCAAAGCTTGCGCGATTTTTTCCGTTGTAACATGGTTTCAAGCTGCGGAAGAGTTGTAGAGGAAGCTTTCAGCTCTCCAAAAACACAAAATTTATTGAATTTGGACCCCATTTTTATCAAGAGAGAACGCGACGTGGAAACATCGTTTTGTTTTTGAGCGGGGAAGAGGCCGCGTCTCCCTCGAAATCCCGGAATTTTCTCACATCTGAAAATCGCACACGATTCAGCTTTCTGATGTGATCAGTTCCATCAAAATTCGTCATCTGGTTCAAGAGAAAATCAACTTTCTTTGGGCTGGCCACCGCATATTTTTTCCCAATCCACTTCCGCATGCGCGTCTCTGATTGGCTGTTGGGAATTCCAGCCAATTTCAACATCCAAATTTCAAAACCAAACTAAACCTAACCTAACCTGACCTAACCTAACCTAACCTGACCTACCTAACCCTATTGGGACCCTGGAAAGTGTTGCGAAGCGGTGGCAAACACGCCAAATGGCAAAAAGCGGTGGCAAGGCAAAAATGCGAAAATTGATGACGTCACAAATTGAGACGACGTGATTGGCTGTTGCGATGCTGCTGTCCGCGGAAGTGGATTGGGAAAAAAATATGCCTGGCCACCGAGATCCGCCGTTCACTCCCATTGTCTTTTCCTCTTTTCTTCCATCTTCAGTTTCAAAAATGAATGACGTCACATGGTTTCGTGCGGCGGCTTTATCTATGTACAGTATGTAAAAATCTTGAGGCTTGAGACGGACTGCAGAATTCGTTGAAAATTGCGGGTGATATGCTGAACAGGGCGATCTGTTTGTTTTGTGGTGATCCAACGAGTCGCATTTTCGAGTGATAATGCAGCTTGTGTTCAAATTGCTCGCCATCAGCAGCGATGCGGTTCGAGTATTGAATCAGGTTCCCTCCCTGCTCTTTTGCATATTTTCGATCTTGTCTTGAAACACTTTTCAGAGAGAAAGCGCCGCTATAAGGGACCTCCGGTGCATACAGTAACTTCAACCGATCTGAGAACTGCCAGGTCGATTTTTTTCGATGAGCAGCACGAATGTTTTTACTCGCATCTGGCCGAGGTCAAAGTCCGGACGTCAGGTTCGGCAGGTTCACAGTTGGTCAGAGGCGTAACAACCAGGGGAGGTGGATGCAATGGAGCTGTTTCAACAGTGGGTGACATGGGGATGCGATTGCGTGAATGGGAAAATCTCTCCCTGATGTGCGTCCAAGTTTTTTTTTCCGAAAGTGGTCACACGTTGGAAAACGGTAAAACATTTTTTCGTTAACTGGGCACAACGAAAAACTTTGAGAAACTTTGGACCCTCTGTGAATTTAGCACCATTGGAGGCCACGGCTAAAAAAAACTGTGTCCTCTTTGCAAACCATTGAAACTCCTTTGGCAAAAAACATCGCCACATTCCATTTGACTATGCCTCATTTCTAGCAAGGATCAAAAAGGGTTTCCGGCATTTTCGATTCTTATTTTCCAAAACTCGGGAAGCTTTAGAAAGGACTTCTAAATGACTTCCCGAAAACGCAAGCCAATTCAAAAGCAATTGCGTAGCATGCGGCATTGATTCATTGTGATGCACATACATAAATGATTCCCACCGTGCTCGCGACGCCTGGACGCAACACATTGAAAACATTCAACCAGGGCGGATAGAGCAAGCTTGCTCTATCAGCCCTGATTCAGCATTGTTTCCCTTGTTATGATATCAGTTATCCAACGTTTCCAAAACCACACCCCGCAATTTTCAGGAATTACAGGCTGCAATTCCAGCCAAATCATACCGGAACTCATTGCCAATGTGCTGCAAAATGGCAACAACGAGTATTCCACAAAGGCGATGGTGTTGTTTTGTTGAGAAAACTATTAGATACATGGCCCAAGACATAACAGACATTTTTCATGCATTATCCTGGCCGAATAACATGCGTCTTAGCAGCTCGAGTACCCGAGGTCATCCAGATCAAATTGCCAATATGCTGCAAGAATAGCACAAGGGCATAGTGGCGTTGAATAACTTTGACCACACATTTAAAAAATGAGACACGAGAGATGATTTTAACGAACACTCAACTTGCAAAAATTGAAAACAAAACATTCCCCCATTTTGTCCAATCTTACACTTTTGGGGAGCTTTGTTGCAATCTGGCACATTTTTCTTCGTCCTACCACTTAAGCGTAAAAAATAAAGAAAAATAACGTTTTGACGGCAACACTCAAATTGGAAAAAATGCATTCGTGGTTAAAGTAATTCCGTCGCCATCACCTGACTCCATTCACATCAGTTGACGGTGGGTGACCAGTTTAAACACAAATGGCACAATATCTGAACATGCGAACCGCTTAACCTAACCAATTCATCACCCTGTAGAGAGCGAGAAAGTAAAAAGTCCATAAAATTTATCGGCGCACCCGATCATGGCAATGAATTGAAATTTTCAACGAATTTCCATTCAAGCCTTTTTTACAAACTGTATTATCACATTGATGAAAGCCAATATGTATATGCGAATTTGCACCATCAGGTGCTCAGCAACTGCGACAAAATCAAAAGGATGTTCAGTGCTATTGGTATATCTCTTGACTAATGGCTGGGAAAGGAAAACACGATTTGAAACATACAAAAATACCCTTGGCTTTTATTAAAGCATCGAATATAAACAACAGCCAGCAAACATTTTAAACAGGTCATAAAATGAAATAAAAAAAAAGTTTGAAACTACTCATAAATCATGTTTCAGGCGAAAATTGAAAAACCGGAAAAATGGAGACTTTTTTCTCGTGAGTTTTCCTTTTGGGTTATGTCGTTTATTACAGAGGTGACACAATTGCACGATTGAACGAGGCCCCACTCTCATTTCTCGCTAACAGTTCGGACTACCTGCCGACCGCTGCCTCCGCCGCACACGCCGCCTCCGCCGCCTCATTTTTTCGACCCGCCGCCTCGGTTCCTTTTCCCGCCGCCTCCCAAATATGAGCAAATGAGGCGGCGGAGGCTGATGAGACGGCGGAGGCGACGGATGCGACGTAGACGGCGGAGACGGTATGGAGGCGGCGGAGGCGGTGGAGGCAGCGGAGGCGGCGGAGGCGGCGGAGGCGGCGGAGGCGGCGGAAGCGGCGGAGGCGGCGGAGGCGGCGGAGGCGGCCCGAGACGGCGGAGGCGGCGGATAAACGTCAAGCTGAGAGTGGATAACCGAAACCACCCAAATCGGCAACCAAATTAACCATAACCGGTAATCCAAACCCCCCAATTAGACGTTTTGTTGTTTAACGTAAGATACCAAACCAAACACTTGAACATCTTGCAGTTCTTGTCCTCAACTTCTGTCCGTTTGTTTGGAGTTTACGCCTTCTCACTGCAGACAGGAGTTGTTTCCATCGCCGACCCTGCTCGTTTCAGAATATTGTCGAGCTGTTTTTCCACTGCCCGCAGGTGGGGGGGTGGATTAATGGTTGTTTTGAAGTTTGACCGTATCTACAGCACAGAAAAATAAAAGCGCAGAAGGTGATTGATAATGCTAAGCCAGCGGTTCACGTCTAAACAACTGCCGTCTGGGGTCGGGATACGTTGGTTTAAAATACGATTACTTTAAGATCAAATGGCGCTAATGTCGCAAAATCTTCACGAAATCCAAGTCGGGGCCCAACGAAATCTAACCTGACCTAACCTTCCCTGACGTGACACAAATGAATAGAAAAATCAAGAAATCGGCCTCCGCCGCCTCCGCCGTCTCCGCCGCCTCCGTCATCTCCGCCGTCTCATTTGCTCAGATTTAGGAGGCGGCGGGAAAAGGAACCGAGGCGGCGGGTCGATAAAATGAGGCGGCGGGTCGATAAAAATGAGGCGGCGGAGGCGGCGTGTGCGGCGATGGCGGCGGTCGGCAGGTATTCCGAACTGTGACCCATTTTTCATATTTGGACAAAATAGATGCAACAATTCTTCAACAGCATCAACACAACATCCAACCTGCGACCTTTGGAAAAGAAATGACAGACAAAGAAAGATCCCCAAGCGGCAAGCTCAGGCAAATGGAGCTAAAAATGCGCAGAATAACGCCGGGAAACACACAAGTTTTTCCAGTTGAATTAAGGTTAACAAAACAATTTGGTATTTGGAGAGGCAGCTGGAACAAAAATCAAGTCCCAAGAAAAAATGTAGAATGCATTGTCACCTATAACTCTTTGGATGTGAACTATTTGCAGGCGATGTGTGTTTTGACAGAGTGACAAAAGAAAAACTCAGAAAAACTCACAGAAAAACTACCTTACCTCACATAAAAACTTACCTCATGGAAAAACTCTGAACGAGTGAAAGCATTTTTGAAAGCGTTTCGAAAATGGAATATTTTCTGAACATGCAATCACTGATTTTCAACGCTTCACAATGATGACATTTTTCATAAACATTTTCTCATTTCAATGCCTATCTTTTGACCGCAACAATTCAGTCTTCGGCGGGGAGAAGGGTCCGGTGAAAAACGACTTCGGTGTAAAGTTCGGTGCGAAAAGCTCGATTTTCGAATTCGATCGTCTTGAATGACGGGAACTGCCAGTGCAAGTCAAGTAAACCTTGTCACATACGGGCGAAATTCGCACCGAAGTTATTTTCCACTGGACCCCTTTTCTCCGCTTGGGAAAACACCACGGAACAATAAAGCAAAGATAGAAATTTGACAACTGTTTGTCTGACACTTGGAAAATCATCCTACTGTGATGACCCTCGAAAGTTTGTGTTGTGAAAAAGTGCCAGTGTGATGAAGTGCCTACATGCTCCACCCAATTGGGATCAGCGATCGCCACTGAATGTCATCTAAGACCCCGCATCCTTTTATCTTGTTGCATCTGCATACGAAACGCTAGTTTCCAGTTCACTTTCGGAGCTATGTCAAGTGGGCCTGACACTTTCGCCTGACACATATTGTTTGGTACCAATCGTTAGTGCTTCTTAGTGCTAAAATTTCAGCGTTAGTGCTCATTCCTTACAAAAGTTATAGCCTTGTGAAAAGTGTCAGGCCCACTTGACGTCAAGCCAGCCTGACAAAATTTGAAATTTTTTCCAGTGTAGCCTGACACATATTGTTTGGTACCAATCGTTAGTGCTACGTTAGTGCTGGTCAGTGCTAAAATTTCAGCGTTAGTGCTCATTCCGAACAAAAGTTATAGCCTTGTGAAAAGTGTCAGGCTCACTTGACGTCAAGCCAGCCTGACAAAATTTGAAATTTTTTTCAGTGTAGCCTGTCACATATTGTTTGGTACCAATCGTTAGTGCTACGTTAGTGCTGGTTGGTGCTAAAATTTCAGCGTTAGTGCTCATTCCTAACAAAAGTTATAGCCTTGTGAAAAGTGTCAGGCTCACTTGACGTCAAGCCAGCCTGACAAAATTTGAAATTTTTTCCAGTGTAGCCTGACACATATTGTTTGGTACCAATCGTTAGTGCTACGTTAGTGCTGGTTAGTGCCAAAATTTCAGCGTTAGTGCTCATTCCCAACAAAAGTTATAGCCTTGTGAAAAGTGTCAGGCTCACTTGACGTCAAGCCAGCCTGACAAAATTTGAAATTTTTTCCAGTGTAGCCTGACACATATTGTTTGGTACCAATCGTTAGTGCTACGTTAGTGCTGGTTAGTGCCAAAATTTCAGCGTTAGTGCTCATTCCCAACAAAAGTTATAGCCTTGTGTAAAGTGTCAGGCCCACTGAAAAATATCCGAAAACATTCGAATGAAGCTTTTTAACTTTCGGAGTTTTGTCGGGTAAGGATAGTTTTGTCGGTCCATCTGAAAGATTTTCATTAATGATGACGGATTTTGCTGCTGCGTAGAATTTTTCAAGGTTCTCAATTTTCTTAATCATTATCAAAAGTCTTCGAACATAGGAGTCCATTCCATTATTAACTCATGCGCCGTTTAGATTTAGTGGCAGCATCCTCCGCAAAACACCATGACACTCGTGTGAGGCGTGAAGTTGCACCAAGTCCAGTTGAAATTAGATGGCACTCTGTTAAACAGTACTTTGAAATATCGTCTATGTTCGAGGACTTTTTATAAGCGCCGTATGCTGCATATGACCAACAAAAATGTCAACTCCCAAAGAATTTTTCCATCTTTCCAGATCGTATTCAACGTTACAGGAAGACGAGTTTCTGGCTCTCATGAAGACTTGCCGAGAAGTAAAAAAAATTGAAACAAATAAAAACGACGATGAACTGAATCATTGCGCCTAATTATTTTAAACGAGCTGCAATCGCATCTAGCCGCGGTGATGTGTGTTGCATAGTAGTTTGTTATTCAAGGGCAGCTATTGGTTCGAGTAGTTTTCGTGTGGTCCTCATTTCGTTGCATAGCAGTTTCCCCGCCAATACTTGCAATGCTTTCCCATTTATTTTCACTCTCGGTGTCCTCACTTTCAGGTATGACAGAGTGTAAATCTGCCATTTGGTGGCAGAATTAATTGTGGTTTATGTGTGAGTTGAAGTAATTCCATCAAATGTATTTCGCCTGCATTCCCAACCCTGCTTATCTCAAAGACGCGACAAATGTCGGCTAAACGCTCCAGTATCACCGCGACTGTGTTTGGCAAATTCAATAACTTTTACAGGAATTTCAAGATTTCTTTACGTGGGCAATATACGTGCAAAAACACCTCATTTTTTGAACAGCAAATACATAATGTTGTGTGTCACAAACCGCCACTCTCTCTCGCGCCGTGAAAAACAATAAAAACTTTCCCACGCCCTATAAAATCGGTGAAATAGCTTCCGTGCAAAAACCTCCGCGCGCCAAAATCGAGAAACAGAGCTTCTAAGCAAAGAGAATGTTGTTGTCAAAACTAATGAATTTTGCGGCAGAAATAAAAATTCCAAGCGGCCTCAGAAACTTGCGTTTCTATGTTGTATGGTCGATCGGATCTCAAAAGTTGAAAAGTCCTCTGTTGAGGACTTTTCGAGATAAAACATTAGAGATTATGTTCCCGGGTTGGAATCCAGCCGAGTCAAAATTAACGCAGCTGTTCAACGTCAAAAGGTCTTTGATATGTTGGAGTCAAGCTTCCCTTGTTTCAGGAGGTTATATACCGACGGATCAAAGGATACATTGAAGCAGACGGTGGCATCGGCTTTCTTTGACACCAAGGATGGGAGCATCATTTCATGTCGAATTCCAGATATTTGCGCAGTGATGACGGCTGAAGTCTTTGCGATCAAGATGGCTTTGGAGCACATGACGAGTCGAATCCAAAATGGTCAGGAGGACGGTGAGAGTCGATTTGTAATCCTTTGTGACTCGAAATCAGCCATCCAGGCAATAAGGAAATCCTTTGCGGACATCAAGGCGACAGACCTTTTTCAAGAAATCAGACGAGTGCTCGACCGGATCAATCAAACAGGTCGCCGGGTTTGGCTCCAATGGATACCTGCTCATATCAGTATAGAAGGCAATGAGGTCGCGGACAGAGCAGCCAAGGCGGGAACAGGTCACAATTTGGTTGATTGCCACATATCACCAAATAGGATGGAGGTACGGACCTTCTGTCGGCAGTTCATTGGAAAGAAATGGACTGACATTTGGAGCAAATCAAAGAAGGCCAGACTTCTGCATCGTTTAGTGCCTGTTCCAGTCAACTTCCGAAAGTCCAGGATGACGAAGGACGACAGGAAACTCAGGAGTATGCGGCTCAACCGATCCGGATTGAAAGCAGACGGCGTCATCTACACCAATGACCCGAGATCTGATAGATGTTCCTGCGGAGCAGCTGAGACGGTGGAGCATGTTCTTCTGGACTGCCAGAAATACGATCATCAAAGGCGACGACTTCAGGCTCGACTCAATTCGGATCTCAATATCCGTCTACTTTTAGCACCGAATCCACCAGGGATGGACAGGACGTCGAGGGATCGACATCTCATCGGCTTCCTGAAGGACATTAACATTTACGATCGTCTTTTTCCTAAATAAGGTTGATTTATGAGTTAAGCCTTGATTATAAAAGGCCTTTTGTGTTGCATTGGTTGTTGTTAAGTTTACCTTATGGCATTCAGGGCCGCACATGAAGTAATAAATCGTTAAAAAAAATTTTTCTCCTCATTTCAGTGAAAATTGCTGAAAAAGGAAGAGTGCGCTCCGAGAGAGAAGATTCTTATTGTTGCCGATTGTTGTCGTACGCGAATTTTGCAAGCTGAACCAGCGACTTGAGACTTTGTGTAAGCTTCTGAGAAACCGAATTCGAGTTGATTGTTTGTTTTTTCTTAATTTTTGTTTGATTTTTGCCTGATTTCTTCTTTTTCTTGGTAATTTTCTTTGATTTTTCTTCCTTTTTGCGTGATTTTCTTTGATTTTCTGAAAATGTCTTCGACTTCCTGCCGATGCGTTTTCTTTTTGTTTGTTGTACTTTTTTCTGGTGTTTCTTCTATGATGTCTGAGTCGACAACTGTGATGCCAGGGCGTTAGAGGTGTGCTCCTTAACCACCTCACTCTGACTCCCACCTGGCTATCTTCAGAAAGGGTGAGATTGAAAAGAAGCAGGAAGTGGACTTGGGAGAACTTGACAACTCTTTTGATGGTGCCAGGCTGTTCTGTTTGATCGTTGTTCTGTTCGTTTTGCTGTTGGTTGCTGTTGGGATGGTGATTGTTTACCGTGAGTAGATTTCTTCCTGGATTGTGAGGTTCATGCCAAGAAGAGGCGCAGAAGCGGATGACTTGGATGAAGTGGTTGTAAGATAGTGGGTTGAGAACTGTCTGTGTTCACTTGAGATGAATTAGTTATTGTGACTTATACTCTGTTCACACTGGATTACTCTACTTTGCTATAGCAATTTGCTTTTGAAAAATGCCGACACACAAATATGAGTTGGACACCCCTGCACGTTCATGCAAAGTGAGGCCTTCTGCTTGCCTTCGTGAAATGTATTCGATATTTTAGGACGGGCTGAAGGAGATGCCCGGATAGCTCAGTTGGTTAGAGCGTCAGGCAAGTGATATGAAGACGGTTAGTTCGAGTCCCGGTTCTGACGAATTTTTTCACTTCGTGAAATAAATGTTATTTCTGACATTCGTTATTTCTGACATTCGTTGTTTCTGACATTCGCAACAGTTGAAACGATTTTTTGTTCCCGGTGGCTGGGATGGGTTTCCTCGCATGCAATTTTTTTTTAGAATTCACGCGAATGGAGCTATTTTGCACTTTTCCGTGCAGCAATTTTATTCATGTGATGCGATAATTCCGTCCAGACCTAAACGCTTGACAGGCGAAGGGCTGCTCTGTGATTCTTTTGCCTATAGAACATGGCACAGCAACAATGAACAAAAAATCAACATTTCGCGATGGGCAGAACGCGAATGCAATTTATAATTCCGAAGTTTCGGAATTCCGAAAAGCCGGAAATATTCCGAAATTTTCGGAAACCCGAAATTCACGGAATTCCGGAATATACGGAAATCAGGAATTATTGATAGGAATTCCTACCGAGATGAGTCGGAAGGCCTGATTCCGGTCTTGGAAATGGAATTGGTACGGAACCTTTTTATTCGAAGTTTCGGAATTCGGAAAAAATCGGAAATATTCCGAAATTAGGCCCATCCGAATTCCGAAATTCGAGGAACCCCGGAAAACGTAGAAATTCGTTTGGAAATCCGATAGATATTAGTCGGAACGCCTGGTTCGGTATGCAGAACTCGGAATCGAATGACGGAACTTATTAACTTTTTTTTATAGTCGAACCTTCGAATTCCGAAACACCAGAAATGCCCGAAATTTAAGTCTGCAAACTAAAATTCGAAGAAATAAGGATTCATGCCCAAAGTGAAGTCATCAGTCTTCAATGTAACAGTGAGAACAGTGCTTGTGTGTAGTTCACCTGTCTGCGACCCAATCAAGTAAACTATTCGGACAGCACTAAGCACGTTCAGAGAATCAAAGCAAGATTCATCTGCCATGACTATTGACAACAACCGAAAATCCAGCGTGTCGGGTATGCTAAAGCGCCTTCAATTCAGCCAGCTGGCTCATGAGAGAATTTCTGGTTTCCATGCTGGATCAGGTTCCGAGGAGAGTTCCGGTTCCGAACATATTCACGGTTCCGAAAAGAGGAACGAATCCAAGAATGGTTCCGTTTCCGAAGGAGTTTCGATTCCGAATTTCGACCCGGATCCGAAAAACGTTCTGGTTCCGAATTTTGTTCCGATTCCGAGAGTATAGTTCCGGTTCGTAAAATTTTCCGGTTCCGATTCCGAAAAAGTTCCGTTCCGAATTTAGTTCCGGTACCTAAAGTGGTTCCGGTTCCGAAATTAGTTCCGGTGCCGGAGTTAGTTCCGATTTCACGAAAAGTTCCGGTTCTGAAAGTAGTTCCGGTTCCGAATTTAGTTCCGATACCGAAGTTAGTTCCGATTCCACGAATTGTTCCGGTACCGAAATAATTCAGGTTCCGTGAATAGTTCCGGTTCCGAAATAGTTCCGATTCCGAAGCGACTTTCAAATTTCCGACCCGATTCCGTTCCGAAAAAAAACGGGTTCCGCTCACCCCAAGTTCTCGAACAGTTTCACCAACATGTGAAAGAGCTCGGACTACGGCAGCCGGCATCTGTGGAACGCATGAACATGAAAAAGGTTGGACACTTGTAATCATTTCCAAAGTCGAGAACTTTACGAAAACCTATAGCAATAACTGTTAGAATTTATGAAGCTTTGGTTTCGGTTTTTGGTTGCTGCGTTGCCATGGCAACAATAATTATGATTTTCTTCCTGGTGCCGTGGTGCGATTTCAAAACTGCACATCGGTCCGTTGTTGTTGTGCTGCATCAATCTTGCAGTGTGATCGGGAATTTTTTCTTGGTGCTGTCTTCATATTTTTATTTTTCTTATTTACCCCGTCCCAAAATATCGAATACATTTAACGAAGGCAAGCAGAAGGCCTCACTTTGCAAGAACATGCAGGGGTGTCCAACTCATATTTGCGTGTCGGCATTTTTCAAAAGCAAATTGCTATAGCAAAGTAAAGTAATCCAGTGTGAACAGAGTATTAATGATGCCTAGGCCTTATTTAAGTAGAACCTTTAATTTAAGAGAAACCTTATTTAAGTAGAACCTTTATGAAAACTAAGGTCCCTAAAATAAGTGTTAATAAACTAGTTTTAAGTAATACGTAGAAAAACCTTTTATGCGGTTCCCCAAAAACACAAAATAGAAGTAAAAAAAATTTAAAAGATGAAAAACATAAAAAATAAACAAAAAATGTGAAAAACCTAAAAAATTAAAAAGCATATAAAACTGACAAAATACATAGTTTTTTGAATATTAGGTTTGAGTTAGGACTAGGATATGTAGAATTGATAATGATAAGCTTTGTAGATAAATAAAAATTGAAAAAAGACAAAAAATCTGCCTTAAAAATTGGTTCAAACGCAAAATTGAAAAGTGGGTAACCAAAATTGAAAAGCAAGAAATCTAAATTGAAAAGTAAGACAAATAAAAATTAAAAGTCAACCAAAATTAAAATGTATTCAGCTCATTGATGAATTCAAAATTTGAGAGTGATGAAACAAAATATAAAAAAAACAAAAACAAAAAAAAAAAACAAAAAAAAAAACAAAAAAAAAAAAAAATAAGTCGGCACGCGCTTACCCCCAGACTGCAGAACTTGCCAATCTTTTTTCGTAAATCGCTATCCCTGGCAAGCTGGAAGTCATGGTGTCGACGGGGGCTGGGATTGGGACCCCAGCTGCAGAAAGCGCAACAGTTGTGGATGCAACATTGAGAGTTCAGCCAAAGCCACTTGCGGAAAAGGCGAAATTCCAACTTCCTCATTTAGGTAGGTTATCATTTGGTGCCTATTCGTACCTGTCTGTCCCACGACTAGCTGTTAGAAGTTGACAGCATTGTAATTACTTTAAAGTGAAATGAAAATCAGAGGGATTGGAAAACAAAAATGCATGCTATACTGCCCCCAGATAACAGCCCCATTTTCTTCAGAACGTTATAAGTCATAAATCGTGTCCACAAAGAGAGAAAGATGTGACTGTACGAATGGGGACCGGTGACTGGGGCAGAACGAACTGAGGCAGAAGTGGACTGAGGCAGAATTTTTGCATTTTTGGAGGCTGATTTTCCAAATTTCTCCGGGTTAGGTTAGGTCAGGTTAGGTTAAGTTAAGTTAGAACAGGTGTAAGCTACCACCTCCATGCGAAAAATCCCTCCAAAACTCCCTCCTTTGTCCAATTCTGCCTCAGTCCATTTCTGCCTCAGTCCAATTCTGCCTCAGTCCGTTCTATCCCAGTCCCCCGATCCTATGAATGTGTACTCAGGGAATTGCATTATGGATGCCAATAACATGATTCCCCAAAGAACTTTACCTACCTAACCCCGGCGAACCTCATAGTTTTTTCAGGATGTGCTTGGTTCATATCTTTTTATTCTCTCCACTCCACTCCACCCCACGCTCTTGTTCATCTGCTCTTCTTTCAGAAGACCATCCCAACCAGATATTACTCCGTCCGTTACCCACTCACCTCCAAAATCCTCCTTGGGACCAGCTTCCCCTCCTTTTATCGTCCTTGGTGCAACCCGTCTTCCTTCTTTAGCCTCTTTTCTATCACCACACATTCAATCAATATCAGAATTTTGATTTTGTGAATGGGCGTTTTGTTTTATATCATATACCTACCACAAATCCGGGATGAGCACATGGTTTTTCAAAGGTGTTTTTGTCACTAAACAAAAATTATATCCATAATTTGTTGTCTTCTTTTGAAAACTACTTTTACGTGGAATTTTCTGCTCGATTGTGATAACTTTGTTATGTGATTTATGATAGTTATTTCGCACTCCATAAATTATCTGGTTGGTGGAAAATACAAATTTCAAACCTTAAAAATTTCTGTTGGTTTTTCAGAATCGAAAACTCATCTTCCTCCCTTCAAATTCTTGCCTAGCGGATAGTCGATATCCATCAATCTTGCAGTTTGTTTCACCAGACTTTGGTTTTAAGGGGGAGTTTATCAAAATCTGGGAGGATGTTATCAACAAAATGCATCACTTTATTATGAAATTTCGACACATCTGGGGGTTGGTTTATTAAACTTTTGGAAGATAAATGCCGCCTATGGGTGTCTGATAGAACCCCTGTATCAATACCCGTTCAATTTGTGTTGACCGAAAATTCAAAAATCCTTACAATTATAAAATTATTGGTCAGACGAAAATCCAAAGTTTATACCTGTCACAAATTTTCTGTGGCAGTTCCCATATTTGTCGTGGGCAAAATTCGCACATGCGTTGCTTTTGATATTCCTGCACTAACCTGGAGTTTCCATTACTAACCGGAATGCTATTTTATCAGAACATCAACGCAAACTCACATTTTCAGGAACAAATCCTTGGACTATAATTATACGAGAATGTGACTATCCAGTGATACCTGCGGCTAAACTATGCGAATTCCGATGGAATGATGAAAAATAGACCGCAATATTTTGGAACCAAAATTGCAACAATGATAAACTTCTTGTTGACCTAAAATGGATCTAGCATAGAAATGAAAGTGTAACGTTGCCTTCTAAAATTTT